>UELX01000186.1:0-107838 GCA_900480035.1 Eupelmus urozonus | reverse complement strand
AGCTTCTAGTACAACGTATACTGTTTACAAAAAAATTTTTCTCAATTGATTTAATGAATTTTACAACCTAATTTTTGGGTTCCCGTATCATATACTGTGCAGATTTCTACTCCACCCTTTCACATCCCGTTAATGCCGCTTCTCCGCGTTCCTGTGCGTGTATGCGTGTATATAAGTTACGAAATATCCGCACCACGTAGAAAATTTTCATTCCACAACCCAAAAGCGCTAAAAAGTTGGGCTGGCGCGCTTCTGACGTCAGCGATTCCGCGAGCCAAGAAAATTCCGGGCGAATAAAAGAGCCGAGCGCGCGGCGCTCTTCATTCAGCGGGATGAATTCCCGGCGAAAATCAATATACACGCGTCCTTTGAGCGAGCTGGCAAATTGTGCTCTGTTATGCAGTGCTCGTCGTGGCGATGAAGTGGTTGCCGGAAATTTTATTAGCGCGTATAAAACTGTATATTTGCTAAACGTAAATTTTCTATCCTACTTATTTTTGAAAAGTAGTCTTCACGAAAATCCAATGCGAAATTACCCTCACCGAGGGGAAATCAGCTCTCTCACCAACGAAACTAAATTCCCAAGCCCTCGAAAAATCTCATAAGCCGAGAGCCTCATTACCTCTCGCTCAATGAAACACTCGAGTGAAAAACGCGCAATTTCTCCAAGCCGCCGCCTAGAAAGAGCAAAAAAACTCACACACACATATACACACTCACAGAGTCCCAACCGCAAAGACCACACGCATGTACCGAACTCTCAGCACGTGCGCGCAGGTTGCGTATGCTTGTGTGGATGGTAAACAGCATTGGCACATGTCGTACTGCCAGCTGGCTTGGTGGTTTGTTGGAAAATATAACTGCGCTCTGTGTCGCGGCAAAGAGGACACGGTTTACGGCTGGAACTCTTCTTTTCTCCTTTTTCCGAAAGTTCCTTTTGGCCGGAGCTTTGTTCTCGTGAAAGCGGAGAGCTAATGGCGCCGGCTTTTTGGAGTCGAGTTTTTTGAATTTAAGGAGAACGACGGTTTTGGTTTTTCGGACTGTTGCTGAAACTTTCTTAATTTATGAGAAACTTTAAGGCTTGCTTTTCAAGCTCAAAGTGAAACCTCGACGCTCGAGCAAATTATCCTCGACCCTTAAGAGGCTTACACTTAACGTTAAAAACTGCGCGAGGAGTTTAAGAAGAAAAAAAATGCGAAAAACTGCTCGACCAGTGAGAAAGTTAAAAAAGCGCGATTGAAGTTAATGGATAACGACATTCTAAGTAAAACGTCGCAGCGATACAGCGTACATACATCAGACACGTAGAAAAGTAAAAAGAGGACAGTTCTAGTCGACGTGACAAGTGTTGTTACACGCTTATTTTTTCATATTCAAATTCTCAAGCGCTCGTCCTACTTAACCAGAACTCTAAAATTAATATTTTCGCAAAAATTTAATAATCGCGTAAACAGTATTAAAACAAAAGCGCGCGCGCATTCCGAAGAAAAGCTAATTAACCTTGCCGAATTTCAAGAGCAAGAATGTAAAAAAATTTAATTTAAGACCACGAGAGCCTCGCATTCAGCAAAGCGTATATACAGGCGCGGCTGTTAATGGGTTAAACAGCTGATGAAAAAAATATTGCGCCGTTATATTACGTACGTGTAATGCCTTTGCTTTTTTGCATTTATTACATTACGCGTGCTGCACGTGCGAAGCATTTCGCAAGTTCATTTTTTTAAAGTATACCAGCGCCATTGAAGAAATGGTAATCGGCCGCTTTTCTAATGGAGCGCTTGTTTATATATGCACTTATTCTATGGGTTTTCAGAGATTTATATCGATGGCTGTATTACGCGGGATAGTAAAACGTATTTTTTCGTGTTTCGCGTTATGAAATGATTTATCGGACACTTAATTGAAAACAATGTATTACTGGATCTTATCTGAGACAAAAAATAAGCACAAAAGACGGCTCACCTTGGCGGCTTAGCGAGAAAAAGCATCAAGCGGTCACTACAGTTTCCGACACGTACCAGATAAGAACGCAAAGCAATGAAAATATTATAGAAATGCATTTTGTATTTTCGCGCTTTCGGCCCAGTGGCTTTAGTTATAAAAGAAACAATAAATTAAAAGCCCGCCGCGTAATTGAAACGAGAAAAATGTAGATGCGAAGGCTTCCTTTTGTTACCAGATATGTAGGACAAGATCTTGGAATTATGAGAAATATTTAGTAGTATATCTTAAGTCTGCGCCGCGCATACAATGGAATAGGTGTTGCAATTCTTGTATTTATATATGAGAAATATACAATTTGAGATTAGAAGAGCTGCGTGGAATTAAATTTGATCTGATTCGGTTTCGCGCACTGGAAATTTAAAATTCTTATCGCAGTTTTATGGGCGTCCCGGTTGACTGAGCTGCCTGTTTTATCAGGTGCGCGTTACAGTTTTAAATGCTCTGGTTTTTTTCATGTGAATAAAGTTCTGAACTGTTTGTGCAGGTTCTTTCGGTGGAAAAAGTTATGGCTTGTTTTGTACTAATGGAAAAATATGATTTTTTATGTTGCGAGATTTGATGTCTCTTCGTATTGTTTAGTTTTTTTTTCGATCGGATGATGTAGGACCACGTTGAATTTTAAAGTGAAATATGTCAAAGTTATAAATAATGTATCCATCATACTTTTGCTTGAATATACAACTCGAGATTCTCTCGAATCCATCAGCGACTGAGCTTTGAAATGCAAATGAAAATTTTTTGTTTCAACATTTTCGAGCTGCTATAAAAATTTGAATTCTACCATTTATAATCCACATACTTTTTTTTACAAACAATCCCCAAATAGAGTCGTTAAGAGGATTTTAAAGGCTTGCAGCTACCGACCAACACAGTAACCCATTTTTTTCTCATCCGACTTTTTTATTTCGAAAAAAAAGTATTTGTTGTTTGACTAAAAGAACAAGACGATGAGAAGATACTTTTTCAAAGTAAAAAAAGCAATAAAAAAAAAGAGTTCCTAGAACACAGCGCATCAGCAAACCACCTCCTCAATCTCAAAAACCATCCTCAAAAAACCCCCACCCAATCACCAACACAACCATCCCATACACACACCTCAACCACCCCAACACACCCAACCATCGCTCCATAGCCTCTCACAATAACCCACCAGAACACACCAGTGAAAAGTCATGGCGGCCTCTCTCTCTCTCTCGCTCGTAATCTAGGCCTTCTCTTTCCGCGAGTCCGCGCCTCTCTCCATCTCTCTCACTCCCGCCAGAGAGAGAGAGAATGCCGGAGCGCTCTCGCGTCGCGCAGTGACCTCCGGCAAGGCGGCGGCTCGAGACGCGCAGTAGTACATCTCGCGCGCGCGCGCCAGCACAGTGTGTATATCGTGCGCCCGCGCGCCTGCGCGCACCTGTGTGTTTTCTCTCTCTCGCGCGAGCACGTGCACTTTTTTTTTCACCGACGCGCGCTTTTTTTAGTTTCATTTCTCGGCAGAGTGGCTGTGTTTTTCTGTGCGCGAGTGCCGAAGACAGAAGAGTGCAGCGTTGTTTTGCCGCGTCAAGGTATTAACGCCGCACGGTGTGCTCGCAGAGAGTATATATGCAGTTAGGAATAGATTTTAGCAAGAGAGCGGAGAGAGAGCTGGCTTTCATGGGGGGCAAACGGTTAAAATTATAACGTGCGCCTGACTGCGAACGCGCCGAAAGAGGTGAAATGCCCGTGGCGCCGCTCGCCGATATATCGCCGGGGCCTTCGTTTTGTTTGTTTACAAGCGCGCGGCCTGGGGAAACTGGTTGTAACCGCCGTCTAAGCGGGCATTTAATTTCGAAGCGGCGGTTGACTTTTGGGTGAGAGGATCGATTTGACAGTTACTGCAGCGCTGTGTAAGGAGAAAGTAGCGCCTTTGATAATATATAGTCGCTTCTCGCGATAGCTGCTTTGTTCGTGGGAGAGTGGAGAGTGGGGAGATAGTTGAGGTCCAGTTGGAGGTAGGTGTGATATAAGCTCGCTACGAGCTGCTGATGTTTAAATGTCCGGGAGTTATGTTCGTCATCACAAGTGTGTAGTAGACATTTTAAACGATTTTAAATGCTGTATGACTAGGCTTAACCTCGCGCGTACTTGACAAAGCTCATTTTTATCGATAAATTTTTCAATAATCCACGTCTGTAACCCACCGGTTAACAATTCAAAACGTAACGGCGAATCGAACTCTCCCGCACGCCTCCGATTCGAAGCGGCAATATATCTTCCATCTAAACAGGCGCGAGCAGCGCTTTTATATATTCACTCACACACTCGCATAATGTGACGTGTGAGTCCGAGCCGAAATCCCATTCCCACGCGGCGGGGACGCGAAAGAATCGAAATTGTTACATCGGCAGCTAGTTAGGCTCTCGGCGCTGTGTTCGTATATATATGCACTTGCATCATTGTAGATCCAGGATTGATATCGTCTACGGCTTTGATTCATGGACTGTAGTGGGTGGGTATACGCGCGCTCTCACGTGTGTGTGCATGTAGCGTCTAGGCGCCACAATGGATTTTTAGGCGCGACAGGTAGATATGGGGTACGGTTAGAGATTAGAGTAATTGATTTTTAGGAAGTTTTTCTGGAACGTTGGGATCGAGCTGCGCTGCTGAAAAAATTATCGACTGAATTATGCAGCGAACCGTGAAAAATTAACTATAGCCTCGCCGTTACCAGGTCAAAGTCTATACTCCTATATAATCAAACGTCCCCCATGGGACACGAAAAAAAGCCTCCCTCGAAAACCAACCCGATCGCTATCACCATCCTAATTAACCCAACGAAAAAAAGTAGCCAAGTCAAAACTCGCGTGCGCCCGCTAAAAAGCATAGCCACAAAAACGAGAACGCACACAATTACACGGCAGCCTGGCTATGTGGGCGCGCTAATACACACTCGTATATACACAGATCGCGGGCAAAGTGCTGTTTATAAGCGAGAAGCGAATACGTAACGCGAGAAGACACGGATATGTATATATCCGTCTGTCTCTCCCGCGCGCGCGTCTGTGAAATAAGCCGGAGAATTTACGGCGCATTATAAACACGTGTCTTTCGGCTCTTTAAAAACACCGACTGGGAGAGTTATTTTTCCGCTGGACACTTGGTTATATCGCTTTTTGAGTGTGTCGACTGTAGCGAAGTGCCGGAGGACAGTTTGGAAATGGAGGCTTATGTAAGGAAGTGGGGTTTTCGGGGAAATTAGCATGAGAATGATGTTTTCCGTGAATGAGTGTTTAGAGGTTGGGAAACTGTTTGATTGGCTGTTTAGTGAGTGGATAGGTGTTGGAGGGGGATTCGGTTTTGAGAAAGCTGTTGACATCTGGCTTTTCTTAACGACTGAATTATGTGCCTGAGTGATAGATACGTTTTGTGCGTTTTCAGAAATTAAGAAAACTTCAATAATTGAGTTTGAGTGACGTCCAGTTAGGGAACGATTAAAGCCCAGAATTTCTTGATTTCGACGCTCCGCGTTATAAAAGCATATGGTATGCTAAGGTCATACATCTTCATAAACCTGCCTCCAATTAGCAATAAAACATTTTTAAAGTTATTTAAGCCGCGTTCGCCTGCGTATCCGTATCTCAACTATTTTTTCCGCACTCATAAATGAAAATAACTACGGCGATATACACACACACGTGCGCTCGCAGAGAATTAAAGGAAATCCCGAGGCTGTGCGAACATTTTATATCTATATGGGTTTGTCGGTCGCTGATTTCAAATTTAGAATCAAATTAACTCGCATAATTCATAATGCGGCTATATATAAATCCGCGCATTAAAGCCAGCAACCCATCCCCAATCTTAATTTACAAACTAACACACCTTAAATACACAAAACTTTTTTCAATAATTAATTGTAAATAGAATTAGATTTGCATTCCTTATAAACATTTTCTTGTGTGTATACTCCGAGAGCAACATCGATTACGTTGACTTTAGATTAATTATATATGCAACCTTGTAGAGCCTCGTTAATTCTTAGGTAATTTCTTTTGCAAATTATAGAATCATAACATACGAGCACTCGTCCGTAGCTTCCACTGTGCATCGTGTATACGTACACGAGGCAAAATAAATGTTCGCTTCTCTCCGATGCTGCTGCGCGAGTTTTTTTTTTCTTTTGCAAGTATAATTGTTGTATCACAATATATTGTTTCAACAGGATGAATAATATATGTATTCAGTTTTTCCCGCTTGATGTTTTATTTGCTTTTCAACGAGTTTTTAAGGATGGTTTTGACCTTGTTTCTGTGTTCCGAAATTTCATCTCGGAGGTGTATTGAATTATTGAGCGTTTTTGAACAATAAAAGGTGTTTGTACTAGGTGAATTGTGGGAGAGAGCAGAGTTATAGTTGACACGTGGAGTTTGAGGTTCAATTATACCTTATGTATTTAATAGTAGTACTTGGTTATATTTGGTTTTGGAAGTAAAACATACTATTATCAATAATGATTTTAAGTTATACATCTAATTTCTCAATATAGAAACATATGAAATGAAAATATCAACCGAATATCCTCACATAAAAAGTCTTTTCCCGAAAATTATAAAAACCCATTAATGAACCTAAATTATGTAAATAATTTACGTCTCTCCTTAAAGTAAAAGTACCATTAGCAATGCAAGATTACTAAACACTCCAACCCAATCAAAATAAAAATTTCTCCAACGGAGTGAAACGTCCACTCATCAAATAATCCGACCCGTCCCTAACTTTCCACTTACTCCTGCCACATTTTCGCACTGTTTTCCCTCGCACACATCAAACTCTTTCCATTTCATCCACACTCGTACAAGAAAGCAATTTCGTCTCCCATTATCCTCATTCAATCGCAGCTCTCCGAAGTCCCAACCGTCGAGAGCCGTGAATTATTATCATTATGCACTCGCAGACGTCGCCGGTTTCTTCACCGCGCCGGAGAAAATCCAAAGCGCGCGTGCGAAAAAAGAGAAGTGCATATAGCGGAAAAAAATAGAGGAGCCTTTGCATCCCAATGGCTGCTGACCTCGTTAGACGCGCGTTTTCAATCTCCCAAGACACGTGGGAAGTGCCGTCAACCTTTTCGACGTGAATGCATTGGATTTTTCCGAGAGTCTTGGGAGATGGTTTTCTGTAGTAGAGGAGGATGAGGGGAAGAAGAATGGGATGGAATTTGGTTTTCGAGGCGGGATTTTTCTCGGGGTTTAGGGAGTTTGATGCTGGGATGTTTGAGTTTTCAGTTGGCGGGGTGATGAGGGTTTGAGAATCGGTGAGTGGGTAATGTTTTCTGCTTGAATAAATTTGGTGAGACGTTACTTTTGTTAATTAAAAAATTTATTACTTTTATTTAAGTATCGTAAAAATCTGATAAGATGTCGAGAATTAATTTCACGTTTGATTCTTACATAAAAGAAAAAATCGTCCATTAGCTAGATAATTTCGAGTTGATTTGATCGATTATATAAGTGAAATTTCCCAATTAGACGTTAAAATGTAAATCTTTATAAAATCGATTGTCATAGCGCATTTGTAAATACAACTAATACTTTCTAAATGAAAGTAATGCCGGGCAATCTACTGTAAGCTTTCATTATAAAATCCATTAATAGGTACTAGTTATCGGTATCACTGAATTTTCATCCACATTCTCAGGCAAAAAATCAATGTTGAAGTAGGTTCAGCTATTTTGATCATTAGATGCGATTAATAACAATCTTATCTCACATTGTTTACCAGATCTCACCAGTTCCTTAGTTATATGTATACATGGCTCGCTGATAATAGCTTTGATTGCCTACAAGTATTTCAACATTCAAGTACCATTATTTTTATTCGTGTTCTAAGAGCCTTTGTAATTAAGAAGATACATCTTGTAAATTACTTGACAGCAAATACATACAGTTAATTGCAGCAGAGACTTGATAGAATGACCAATTACATTGAAAAAAATATACATGTCGCAACATTGTAAGAAGAAAAATATCTATAAAGTCTCTCCGTCAAACAATTCCATTTCTACCCATCCCAACATTCCTCGAAGAAACCAAAAACCTTCCTCGCACTCGAATTTCCATAAACCTCAGCTCGAATGCACTCCTTGAAAAGCAAAAACGAGCGCACCTCTTCGCTTTCAACTCGCGCGCATCAATTGAAGTAATCGAACGCTCGAGCCGAGGCAGCGCAAAAAAGTCTAATTCCTTCATTATCTCTCCACACATGCGCGGCTGGCTTAACCGGCTCGACAATGCCGAGGTTCGAGGAATTCGCTAACGATACTGCTGTGTGTGTGCATGCTCAGCGAGCAGGCCTGCATTATGCACACGCGCTTCATTATCGATCGGTTTTGGATCCCGTCCGGCCTTGACTGCAGCGCGCTCGCCGCCACATCAGCTTTGCAAATTGACCAGCCGCGACGAGGGTGTCAATCGGCAGTGTAAATAGACGAGCGATGGTTGGATTTTTCAGTGAGCGGTGGATCGATGGATATATGGGTTTGGATTTAATGGCTTTTTTTGTGGTGGGTAGAGAGAGAGTAATTGTTTTTTTTTTTCTGGGAAGAGTTTCTGTTGAAAATTGATTGTCTTGGTTTATCGGCTGTGGAATCTGACTGTAGGAATTAATTAAGGAGGTTTCTGAGTGAACCGAGAATTAATATAGAAATACATTTTCCGTTTCGCAATGTAGTTGTGATCACAGAATTAAAAGATTAGAAAATCCATCAGGCGCGCGGTAATCAAGCCTCGGTTATAGATTGAAATTGGCCAATAAGATGACCTGCGCATTTTCCGTCGCGCGTACAAAAAAATCCAATGTAAATTTCCTTCGACACTCGCCACGGATCGTAAGTGTGATCATGAAATCGCCATCTGGTGATCGACTTAGCTACAGGATGTTGCAGAATTTATAATGACTAGCAATTTTATAGTCAACTGCAGCGTATTTCATCTCATCGGCTAGCAATTCCCTTCCTCCACATCGATTCAAATAACACAGCCATTTTATATTAATTTTCCGACCGAATAAACTCGAAAATCGAAGGCAAGAAAAGAATTGACTCTCAAACACATCTGCCCCATCGTATTAAACCCGTCAACCGCAACTCCACAACCCAAAACACGCGCGTGACTCATCCCGAAAAATCAGCCCCTTAATCCACCCTTGCTATCAATACCAATTTATCTAATCGATCAGCGAGCATCGCAGAACATAGAAAAAAAGTGGCGCCCGCGTGTAGTACAACGTGTATGTCGAGGAAGTCGCCGGCCTACTTCCAGCTCACGTGAGCATCGATCAAGCTCGGGCCTCTCAGGAAGCGCAGGGGAAATCACTGGGCTGGAAGCGCAGCTCTCTGGAGAGCTGCGAGGCTAATGCCGAGGCTCGCCGGGCTGCTTTATAACCGTTTCGCTGCCTTTCTTCCGGAAGGCAGCGCGCGGGGGGTTACTGTTATTTGGTGGAAAAAACTGTGATTAGGCGTAATTAAGGGGAGGGGTATTAAGGGGATCGGCGATCGCGATGCGAAGAATGCAGAGTTTTGTTGAGTTAGGAGATCGATGCAGGAAATTTTTTTTTCGGTTTTATTAGATTTTCGAAAAGTTAGACGCGATAAAAGTTCAAGTGTAGTTCTGCAACGGACTGTATTGTGCGACTGGGGGGTATTGATTTTCGCCGAGCAAGCGGAGAAAGCAATTTATGAAAATGTTGACGCTTCCATTCTGCAAAATGTACGATGCAAAGCGCGACGAGAATTCTGCGATTGATGTTTGCAGTAGGGAAGAAAAATGTTTGGATTTAAATTTTACCGTTAACGTTTTTTTTTTTTTCGATGATCTATATTAAAGCGACATTAACGTTTTTTCAAACGAGCTCCGCGAGCATAAAAAATAAATTTTCAAGAATATTAATGCATTTTTAATGATAAGGCAGCAAACAAGCTTTATTCGATCAAGAAAGCGAACAGCGATTACACCGTATCCTTCAATCCCCGGCGATAATATCAATTTCACTATCCTTAAAAATCAATTAATAATAAATCCGACCTCTCCATTAAACCACCACACAATCCACCAGACATTGAAAAATTACCCCGACTTTCTACCTGCAGCAGCACCACGATAATAAGGAGCGAGCCAAATCCGAACCGATAGCGCAAAAGATTCAACTTTCGAGCCATTCATCAATTTCTAAACTGACTCTCCTATTTGCGCGGACGAAAAATAAAGCGTCACGTGACCCAGTTCTGCCGGCGCGCGCTGGATAAACAGCCGCTCGGGCAAACACGTCTGCCTATTATCGATTCGATATTTTTCCCCAATATACGGCGCCTCGGCTAATAAACTCGTGATGTCTGAGATTCGCGTGTGCTGTAAGGGCGAAGCTGCCCCTGTGGTGGGGATCGATAGGCCGGCTCTTCGATGGCCTTCCTTTTAATATTTGTTTTTAAAATACCTGTAAGGTAATCGATGAGTGTGTTTTAAATAACAACACCTGTCGCGTTTTTTTTATCGTCTAACCAAAAAACATAATTAAAAATATCCCGAACTAACATGAAAACACAAAAATTACCAGGCAGGTTTTCCGAGCGGCCGAAACTTCGTAATAGTACCTGAAGCTACTAATTCGGGCTCGGCCCATTAAACCGGAGCCACTTAAAGCCCACGGGGCAATTACGCGGGCGGATCGCTGATCCGAATAACGCGCGGGCCTCTAATTTATGCGCGTGATTCCGTCTGTGCCTTTATCTCTATCGGGTATATATGCGCGTATGCATATGTGCAGGAGAAAGAGGGAGAGGTAATTGAGAAAATCATCAGACGCGCATGTTCGTGTGTCATTTGTATTTCAAGCTTTTGATTTGCATTGAAATGAGGACGTTTTTGCGGCGTTGTTTAATGAGTGTAAAAGGAGTTTTTTCTTTTGTTTATGAAAAGATGCGATAGGTTACGTGAATAAAGTCAAAAGTTCAAATGATTTGTCACATGTTGACAAAAAATTTTATTGTCACTTGCGCAGGAAATGATTTATTTCTGCAACTACATGTATCTATTAAATTTCAAAACACCGACGCTTGAGTAACACAAACGAAACAAACATTGTAAAAACTAAGTTTCAATCGAACAACGAAAAATTAATACCGTCCCCGCAGCGACAATTCACAGCGGAAATTCGCAGCTAAACACAACAAGCGCAGCGCCATGCGAATGCAGATTCCCGCATCGCGGCTGTTTCCAGGCGCTGGCAATCACAATAAAAAGCCGGCGTCGTATAAACACAGACAATAAACGAAAGCCGCTGCATAACCGCAGTCGTATCCTATGTAATTTGCTCTTCCTTTTTGCTCGGGCCCCGGTTTTCCGTGTAAACAAGAGTTAGACTCTAGCTCGCGGAGACGTACAGCTAACCACTGTATTGGATGAAAACCGTTCGACTTCTTTTATAATCTTGGATTGTGCAGGGGCTTTAGATAGCTGAGAATCTCGTATTGTAAAGGTGAAGACTATTTTAAGAAATAGTTAGAAATTTCTATTTCATTAATTTTAGTAGAGATTAGCAGTAAAAATAGTTTTATTAAAAAAGTAATAAGAATATAAATCAACAAACATTTCTGCCCAATCCCTCCTACTATTTAATTTCCAAACCCATCCCTCCACTCTCCAAAAATTAAATTCCCCACCCACACTTTTATCACCCCACCTCCCAGCTGAAAAAAACCATTCTTCCCGCATCCTCCCGCAGCGCTCATTACTATTCCAGCCGCGGCGCTTGAATCCGCAAGGTGCGACTGTTATATAGGCGCGCTCTCCGCGAAAACCGCACGGTTCGCGGATTCGCCGCGCGCGCAAGGCGATTAACCCAGTTAGCCGCGCGCTCAGCGCATTAATATTCCCCTCGCGCTGTTCTGTGTACCTTGTTTTCCTTCTTATTCTCGTTTATACAGACGCAGGAATCGGAAATCGTTGATGTCGGATTGCTTTTGTAGGTCGGTGTGAGAGAGGCGGTGATAATGAGGTGGATATCAGAGGCAATCGTCGGGTGATTGGGTTCAATTATTGTCGCGGGATTGAAAGGAGAGAGGGAGTTTATGGGTGGGAATTGTTCTTGGATGATTTGTCGGTGAGAGATGCCAGCTGGTTATTTGTTGGGTGGGAGTGAGATTTGTGGGTTTGAGGAATGCGGGGTTTGCGGGTTTCTTATTGGAGGTTTGATTGAATTTTTGTATGGGTTGTGGGTGAGGTGGGTAAATAGGGTTTTGATAAGATGCAGATGGTCGATTATTATTACTATAGCAAAATTATGACTTTATTTATTAAATTCAACAATTAAAAAAATAGGTAAAATATGACTTTTTACACGTTTTACGAGCTATAAATAAACTTTTTTTATGCTGCGACGTTTTTTGAATTTAAAACTCGAGGTAGTTGACCATAAAATATTTTAAAACTGCAGTATAAATTAAATGCATCTTCATATATACCTTTAAATTAATTCAATAAATTAAACTCGATAAAACTGTAAAACTTTCAATAAAAAAATAAAAACTTGTTGATTCATTGCCCATCCCAGTTAATCTTTAATTTAATTAATGAACTCAAAATAATCTCTTTAATAACAAAACAAACAATCTCTTCAACCGTACTACATCTACATTTATGCTCCAATCACTATCCAGCCCATCCATCCCGCACAACCCGCTCTTTCAGAATCCTTTTCCCATCCCAGCTCCTCTCCGCAAAAACCAGTACAAACCCGCACTCCCATTCTAGCTCAGCACCCCATCCTTCACTTTCACCCAAACAAACAACTCTCTCATCTCAAACCTCGAAAAGCCCCGCCTCATCCCAGAGCGACACCCGGAAGCTAAAAGTCCAACCAAGCCTCTCTCACTCTAGCCGCTCGCGCCAAAAGAAAGTCCGGCGTGGAAATTCCAGGCGCTAATCTCGTTAAGCTCGTCCCGCAGCTGTCGTTCTCCTTTATACCTTGACGCGCGCGCGGCTCTCCTGTTGCGCTTTTATTCCGCGGCGATAAGACAGTTGCACGCGCGCCTGCACCTGTTGTCGCGAGCGCGGGAAAGTTTCTAGGAGAATGTATGAAGGAAGGTCAATGACAGCTATAGAGACCGATTCCTAGGGTATTGATCGTCATAGTACTTTTTTAACGCGTGGGAGGTTGACCTTTTCGTGACTTCAAAGTTCGGAGAAATTATTAGTGTATGCAGGAAATTATTGCTTTGTGTTTCAATGCGCTGAGTATAGTGGAGCGCTGGATTATTATAATTGCCCGGCGGATCTTTTGATTCGAGCGACAGTTGGCAGAATAGACGTGAAATTGCGGCGTGTGTATTTTAGCGCACAAAAGCTGGCGCAATCAAATGTTTTGCTTTATAATCGTATTTTAAATTGAAATTGCCGATGCAATAGTTATTCCTCGGCTTGCTAAACAGCGCGTTATGTATCTCATGTTGCCGCTGCTGCCTTTATTGAATTATTGCACAAACTCACACTATAATATTCGATTTCAGAGTTACTATGAGAATTAATTGTGTTCAAGCGGAATGACAATATTAAGGCTCGTGATTAAAATTTATAAATAGATTGTTGCAGCGTTGCGGTAGGATAAGAGCTGTTTTAGGTAATGTTTATTTAAGTCGGGACGGGAAATAGCATGATTTGCGAGCAAAACGAGACCTCTTAGATCTAATTTGAACAATTCGCATGAATTCCGTGACATCCGCTCGTGTCTGGAGACTTGAAAATCATGGCTTTCGAGTAGGAAAATTGACGTTGGGATAGACTTGTAAAATCGTGGATAAAGTTGCACAATGGTTCAAGTGAAATTAGAAAATAAGCAAAATTGTTTAATTTGAATAATTCCGAGTTCATGCATATATATTCTAAATTGACCGCACCCACGGAATTGCCGGAGTTCATCACGTAATGCCTCCAACTTTCAAATAAACGTCTGGTCACGAAAGTCGTTTAAAACTTACTTTATTATACATGCACTTAATTAACTGTTCTCAGAGGCTATACCCATACATATAAAATACTTTCATCATATTAAAAAAGTTGTAAAAACACCAATATCCCAAACATTCCTCGCTTTATCAAACACTCAAACAAAATCATCTAAACAATCGCCAAACACCCCACCAACAAAATCAAAGACCTAACCTCACCAAAGAACTTTCCAATCCAGACGCGATCGCCAGCGTTCGCTGAACCGTCGCTCATCATTGCATAACACCGAGCCCCACATACACAATAGCCTCACAACAAGCCAGACTCCGCTCGTCTCCGCGAGTGGGCGGCTCTGCTCGAATTAGCGGAAATTAAGCCGTAATCGAATATAATTATTCAGAGCCGGACTCGGCTTCTGCTTTTACTCTCGGCACGCGCCGGCAGTTCGACGCCCCCGCAACATTGTGTTGATTTTTTTCCCTCGCGCTCGTGTGTATGACGGCTTTTTTTTCTTTCGTGGGAGATTTTTCGTGCGTGGGTGGTTGCGGAGCTCGGCAGGTGTACGGGTTTTTTTTTTGTGCGTGTTTCTTTGGCGGTGTTAATGGGAAGCTCGATAGGCGGCTTATTTGCATAATTGCGGAGACATAGTACAGCGGTGCTGATTTGTTTTGATGTGGATGATGGAATGAGTGGGGTATCGATTTGAGTGGGTTTTTTTTTGTTTTATAGATTAATTGTCGGTAATTAACGACAGGCTTCTTGTTATAAAGGATAAGTATACACTTTTTTCTAGACTTTCTTCTATTGTTGAAGAGTAATTAGTGATACATTTCAGTAAAATCTGTTTGCAGATAATTACGGTGTGACTTCTGATCAAACATTTCGCAATTATTTTAAATCTTACAAATAGCGCACCTACTTCACTCTCGAAATTCTGTAAAATCCAACTTTGTTAGTTGTTACAAGCGAGAAGTCGCGCGTCTGAGAGGCTTTCGTGTGCGAAACTTTCGCGTGCCATCTTGAACCGAGTAGAAGTAACTTCGTTGACCCGAATTCTAACTCCATCTTCTTACAGTTTCTCCCGACCAACGCGACTCCTAACTGAAACACTATTTAATCTTCTTCCCGATAAAAGCCATTAATCAGCCGTAATCGTACCTTTCCTGCTAAATTTACAAATCGCAGGACGAAAAACTATTCAACCTTCGATCATAAAAATAAAACAAACGACTTAGCACACACTTTCCTGCTCGCAATCAGCCCCATTAAAAAGACGCCGCCTATATACAGCCTCTGAATTGCGAAAAACTATCTCAACGATTTACTTAACGAGTGGAGTAATAGTAAAAGAATGCCCGGCAAATTAATTCGAAATGCGTCTAATATAAACTCTACGCTTGCTCCACGCAATTGATAATGAAACGGCGTCCATTGAGGCTCGCTCGGCCATTATTATTGAATCGTTTAATTAACCACTTGATGCATCGTTCAGAAAAGTTTCATACGCACCGGGCAGGATAAAACAAATTTTTGCATAATTATACGCATTATGCGGTAATCCGGATTAATGCGCGCTGGAGTTAAATGGCCGTTTTGTTTTTTCTTGAATGGTACGATTTTATTGGCCGTTTTGGCATTTTGTGCGCGCGCGGCGCTCGCGCATTATTTAATTTAGCGCAATAAAAGTCTGGTTCGCGAGATTAAAAAATATTGCCGGTTTAGGGCTTAATATACGCCCGGGGTAATATACTCAGGATTTATGGGGATATTTGAGGTTTATTTCATTTTTGTTGGCTTTTATTTTAATTAAGGGATTTCTGCAGTGCGAGGAAATGAATGATTTTGTTGAACTAATTGTTAGGAGTAATTGTGTAGTATATTTTTAGAGTTAATTTTTCAATATTGTTTTTATCCTTAACTACTCAATTATTACTTTATTACATGTTATCGCAAATGAACTACATTTAACTTAAAATATTAATGATTCCCATATCAATTTCAATCTAAACATTTGATATTTTCTTTTAAATTATATACCTACCATTCAGGCAACTCCTTTCACTTTCTTTTCAACGTTATTAATAGTGCAACTCCATAAATAGTAAATCTATATTTGTACTTATTTTCCACCGTAAGGCAAGTGCCAAACAATACAGCTCGTTGAAAAAAAAATTTTCACGCGGATGAAAGGAGCCGTCTACCCAAGCAAAGACGCCTTTGTTATACCCCAGCCTAAGCTTTCTCAACACTTAAATAACGAGTCTTGCGACGCTTAAATCGAAAACTCATCTACATATAGATAATCAACAAACTCACTATACACCGACTACGTCCAATCAAATTTCACTTAACATTCGAATAATCATTAACGCAACACAAACTACCTCCGCTAAGACAAATCTCCCGCCTGTTAAATACCTCAAACTACCTCTTAAAAACTCACCAGCCAACAAATCATTCGCGCGATTCCTCCCATCCTTGCCAAAAAGCTCGAAACGTCGCAGCGACAATACGAATTGGCCCCTGAGTGTATATACCAGCTGGTCGCTTTATACGCGCTCGGCGATGCAAATAAATAAACGACTGCGGCGCCGGCGCTCTGGGAAGCGTTGGAGATAAGATCGGGTATGCGGGGGAGGAAACGAGGATAGGCTAGCATCTTGATAAGAGCGAGATTTTTTTTTGCTTTTTTCTTGATGGGTAAGCGTGAATGTTTTGCTCTGTTTGAGGGAAACTGCGGGATGAATGGGGACGGCTGTGTGTATTTTTTTGTGAGGTTTGTGGTTTTTTGTGGGTAAGTAGGGTATGGGCATATGGTATGTGGTTCGTGATTTGTTATGCGTGGGATAAGGGAATCTTTGAGGAAAGCTCGTTAGTCGGTCGTTGATCCTCGATTTGGATCGGGAAAAATGTTAGCTGCTTACGCAAATGGAATTTTCATTAAGGCCTAATTACTCCCACCCAATCGTACAGTTTTAATCAAACTCTATAACTAAGCCCTCGAACATCTCCGTCACAATCTGCATTCCAAAACAAACAAGCTCCACAGAAAAATCCGAAAAGCGGCAACATTCAACCTCCAACCTCCAGCCCTAAACATACCCCCACCAACCCTAATAAAGATAACACCGACCGAGCCAACAGCCAAACCATTCTCATAATCCTGACTCGCAAACTTTCAGAACGCAGGCGAGAGCAGGATACCGCTGCCTCGGACGGTGCGGCCGTCGCTGCTGCCCAAGATCCGCTCGCCGGGCCCGCCTAAAATCGGCAGTCCAGGTCACCGGCGCTCGCCGGTCTACTGTTCGAGCGCGGGAACTGGCCAGACGCTGAATAAGCAGCAGTTCGGGAGGAAGCCGACGCCTAACAGCTTGAACGTCGAGTCGGCCTTCAAGCTGCAGCAGCCGCAGCAGAAGCAGCAGAAGAATAATCGGAGTGTTTCTACGCCTGATATCGAGAAAGGTTGGTTGTTGGGTTTTTTATGTGAGGTTTTAGGATGAGATGGTGAAGTGATAAGGAGGGGGCTATCTTTGAGGATTAATCTTTATGACAGGTTGCTTAAGATATGATTGGTGTCTGTAAATATTGTTTGGATTCAAAATTTAGAAAAGCTCTTGCCTATTTTACGGGTGCTTTTGAAGAATTTTTACTAGCGATGATTGTTATATTGCCTTTTATCTTTATGGATCGTGATTATAATCGTAATTGTTTATCGTTTTTTTGTAGGTTACTTATTTTTCACGCATTATCAATGAACATTTTCCTGCTCTTTAAATAGCAATTTTAGTAAAAAATACAATTTTATCAAAAGTGAGATTTTAATCTTTTTTATACTAAAAAAATAAAGTTATTATTCGACTCTATGTATAATAATAATGACATGGTTCCGTTAGACGTATACAAGTAGTAAGAAGTCATTATATTTCAGACAATATCTTGGCCACAGATTATTCGATATCGGCAATATGGAACGCGACGACAGACAACAAGGAAGCGGACCACCTGATGCGCCTAAATGACGAATCGAAAATTGGCATTCTTCGGTCAGTATTATCATACTTATTAATCGCTATACACCCAAAAAAATTTCCCACTAATTTAAAAATCAAAACTTAAATATCACACTGCAATCAACTCACTTTCCAACACTTCACAATAACAGAAAACAAAAACCTCTAACCCTCATTCTTTAATTACAGATCGCAGGAAGACCTGGCGAATTTCGCTTGCCTCAAGCAGCAGCAACAGCAGCAGCAGCGGCAGCAGTCGCACGAGGACGTGAACGTCGCCGTCGGCGAGGGCAACAACACGCCCGGCGAGTTCGCGATCGAATCGCCGTGCGGACAGACGACGCCGCACTACTTGATGCTGACCAAGCAAAACTCGTTTGAGCACGACGAGAGCCTGGGCATCCTCACGCCGGATCAGATGACCGACTTCACGGTGGCCCTCGAGTCCTCGAGAACGCCGTCCTGCGAGAACCTCGACGCCGGGCACGCTAGTCCTGGTTAGTTTATCTTTGTTAAGGGTTTGCTTAGAGGATTTGTGTATAAGATTTTTTATACTTTATTAGTACGAAGAGTTTATTTTTACGTTGAATTAATTGATAATTAAGGGGATGATACATAAATTAAAATATTTTTGTAATTGAAATCAATTTTTATGACGCTGTTGTTAATTTAGTTATTAAAAAATTACAGGCAAGTTCCTTCTTGGCAAGAGCAACGCAGTGGTGGCCGCCGCCGCTCGACATCTGGACATAGCTTCCTGCGTACCTTCGATCGAGGCGTTGTTACCTTCAAACGACCGAAGTCCTTCACTCGAGGATCTGCCTTTGGACCCCGTCGTTATTATCGACGAAGACGTCGACTTGTTCGAGGACACGCTCTGCAGTTGTAAGTACACCATTTATTCAAACAAAATTCGCTTAAATCTTCCATTACGTTTCGATATATGATAAACTTTTTCTTTTTTTCTTATAAAAGCAGCAGAGACCGTCTCGTCAGCAACTCAGCAGCCGGCAGACACGACCGAATCGTCGTCGAAGACAGTCGAGTCATCCGAGACGAGCGAACAAACGAGCGAGCCGGTGCGCTCCGTTGGAGGTGGCAGCCACACGCTGCCCACCAGCTTCATCACCTCGGTGACGAGCATCACGAGCCTGGAGGCAGGCTATCAAGGAGATGGGGAGAACTCGAGACCCGCCAGCCGAGGTCCTGAGCCACTCTCCATCGCCCCGGCAGCCAGTCTTATCGTCGCCGCCACTTGCAGGTTTGTTTCGGCCATTCTTAATTACTTGTTTCTTATTAGAAAAAACGTGATATTCCTTGTGAAGACGTATTTAGTATCTATTTATGAAAGTATTCTATATCAAAATAGTTTTTCGTTTCTAAACATTTAATTGAATTTGCGTAGGCAAGATCCAATGACGGACTCGGACTTTTTCACGGAAAGCGACGCCGACGCGCACGAGGAGATCGTGCGTGGCGATCGTCGAGCCCAGGTGATCGACGGCACGCTGTTCTGCGCGCCCAACGAGCGACGCTGTCCAAGCTTCGAGCCCGGCGAGGAGATGGACTCGTCGGGCATCTACTCGGACCTCGACAAGCGCCAGGACAGCGTTGGCGTGGACGCCGATGGCTTCGCCGACGGGGACCACACGACGGACACGGGCGACACCGAGATTTCCATGAGGAGTCAGCCCTCGCCCCAGGACAAGACGCCTGTGTCCGCTCTAGTCACTAAGAATATACTGGTGAGTTATTAGCGAAGAGGTTGATTAAGATAATTGCTTTCTAACAGACTTCCTAAGTATAGTTTTATTAAAACTATTATAGTTTGTTTAATATTTTTCTTATCAACTAATATATCTTTAGTGTATCTTTTTAAAGCAAGATTAATGAGGTCTTAATGGTTTTTGTTACCATCAATCATGATTATATCATTTTCTAAATAATATTATATACACATTTATAAAAGATTCATTTATAAAATTAACTTTAAAGATTACAATTTAATTAATAATTATATTAACTGAAATGAAAGTTGTAGTTGAAGTATGTAAAGTATCATTAGTTTAAATTACAAACAAATGAAAAGAAAATTTTACACATTTAATTTTCAATTCAAAAAATATTATAAACTTTACATTTTAATAAATAACATTTGTTTTCAGACCCCACAAGATATTTTAAACGAGACGATCGAATCGAACTCCACTTCATCTATGGCTGAAGTGACTGTGATCAAGTGCCAAAAGAATGAGCAAAACTCGGCGACCAAGTCCAAGTCTAATAGTATCAGCAACAAGGAGAATTCAGCGCCACTTAAAAAGTACAAGATGCCAAAGAGAAACGTTATCTCGAAGATCAAGACTATGATCGAGTCGAACCAGAATCTTGGTTAGAAAATACATAAATTATGATTGGTTTAATATTAAATTGATAAAAGAAATGAAACCAATATCGTATTTTAAAATTTATTACTAATATACATTTTATAAGAACATAATTTATAGCTTTTCATACAAATGTTCATATCTTATCAATTTAAATGTATGCATATAAGTGAAATCTGTACATGATAATTCTAAGATATAGTATTCAAGTTGTGGATTAATTACCTTATTATTTGAACTTTAGTTATACATAAATTTTTTTTTTTTCGAAAGGCATGTAATTTAAAAGAAAAAATTTTATGATAAATTGGTTCTAACGATGTTTAAGTTTAAGATAAATTGATTCAAATAACCATGTTTTATTTATAAACACTAATACTTTCTTATAGTCAGTGGTTTCATTGTTCTTTCATAAAATAGTATTTTATTAATAAAATAATCAAAATGTTTATATTCTGTTATACTCAATTTTAAAGCTATCAAAATTAACGTAATGTTTACAAATATTTAATTATACAATTAGTGAGTATGTACTAAACTTTAAAGAAGATCCATGTTTATAAACTTAAACTTTTGATCGTTATCGTTTCTGGCATAGGGCCAAATATTTTCATAAATATCTAAAACATCAATGTATCTACAGCAGCGAAAGAAGAAACGGAGAGTGAACCGAGAAGGCCTCAGAGACAGCAGCGAAAAAACGGTCGTTGGGATGCTGTGATGAACAAAATCGAAGCAAGCAAGCAGCGGGGCAGGTCATTGAAAAAAGAAGTCAAATCACGGGTCCTCCAGGGCTTGGGTACGTCTGCAAGTTCAACCGCTTCGACGTCATCCACGAGGCGACCAGCTGGTGATGCCAATAACAACGCTAATAACTGTAACAAGGACAAAAGGTGAGTAGTTTTTGGTTTTGGAATTTAATTCTAGATTTTATATAATTTCTTGATTTTAAAGATTTATTTTTAAAGAAATATTAAATTAAGATGCTTATGACAAACAAATTAAAAAAATTATTTTCAACGTAATCGAATACTTTTTTATTGTATCATAGTTCGAGATTAAATTTTTTATCTGTTACATGTGTAATGTTTAATTGAAGGAAAGACAATTGAAATAGGTAATCTATAGGTATATCATAGTACAGAACAGGTAAACAGTCACTATAGACTGTTGGCAATTCAGATCGCTAGGTATTCTTTGCTAGAGTCGATAAAGCAGAAACAAATTCTTTTATTTACAATATATCTAATTGTAAAAGACGAAAAGTATATAAATAATTTCTCTATAAAAGAATCAATTACTGCGTTTCCATAATAATTATAAAGAATTAATTAATGCACACACAATCTATTTAAAATATTAAATAAATTATAAATTCCGGAAAGGTTTGAGATTTTATTAGTCAATATTTAATTGTTAATATTTGATGTTTCAGAAGAGCCCGAGGACGCCCAGAGACGAATTCAAACCAAGAAACCGCAAGGAGTTCGGTACGCAGCTCCGCGAGTGATCTGAGCAGCGCACACAGCAAAGAAGCCCTGAGTGAGTATACATGTCCATCTACCGAAATCGCAAATATTTCTTTTAAGAAGAGAAGCTCAAATAAGCCTCTTAAAAATGTTTGTGAGAACGTTTTAAGAATCGTCAAACGAAATGTAGCTGAAAAATAATTCGAATCACGAGCGGATGCACATTGAGAAAGAGAGCCGATCGTATACGTACATCCACCTTCGCCGTGAAGCGCCTCGAAAGGAGTTAAACCGGCTGGCGCGCTTAGAATCCGAATGAACGCCGGCGCAGTGCGTATACCGTTAAGCGGCTGATCTGCGCTCTGTCTTCTCTCTTGCTCGCGCTCAGTTTTGCCTGTATCTATATACACTTTTCTCCTCGGTCCATCCGCTCTTGCATTGCCCGAGCGCATGTAAGCGTGAATTTTGCACGTACCGTCACGGATGTGCTCTCCAGCTGAAGCGTACTGTATAGATAATAATTACATAAACATTTATATTGGGCGTTACTACTCAGAGTTTAGTGATCGAAAAAATATACAATGATTTTTTTACAGACAACAAGGAATCGAATCTGTAGAATAACATGCTTAACAAATTAACTGTAAACTGTGTTAAATATAGTGATTAACGAGATCAAATAAAAAGAGGCAAAGCTAAAATTTTGAATTTGAAAGCTGACTTGCTACTTATGACTACTTTGTAAGAGATGAAAAATCACCTGCAAGAATGGTGCTTCTGATAAAAAGTTGTATAACTAGATTTTCAATGAGGAAAGCTATTTTGAAATGCTAATTCATGATACATTTACATAAAATACTTAGACACAGCAAAAATTGCTTCTCTAAAACTCTATAGCAAACCGAACTAAAATTCAACGAGAACAGTTCATCTAGCGTGCAACGATATCCAATCAAGCAAAGCTATCTCCCGGATCAAGATCAACGAAGAAACAATGGAGCCCGTCAACATAGATCTTACGCTCTACATATTCAGCATTTGACGGTCATTCAGCATCCACGCACTCTCACATGCACACATCGTCACGAGCTCGGCCGTCCTCGGTGCGACTCGCCGTCCCTCGGCCTTTGCCAATGCGCGCACCTCTCTCTCCGTGTATCCCTTTTATTCGCTCTCTCTCGTTCGCCGGAAATCGCTCTCCTGGCAAGACTTTGCGCGAGAGAGCACACATCCTCTAGTCGCGCTACGGATAATCCAGCCGGTAGCGAGCTGCGCTCACACACCTGGGAAGAATCTAGAAACGGCTGGAATAAAAAGGGAACTCGCTCCACGGAGCGTGCGAGCGAGAGTAAAAAGGAGGAAGATATCGAGGACGCGCGCGAGTTTACGTAAGAGCGCGAAGACAGATATCGTGGAGAACGAGGTCGAAGGTGTTCTCTTTATTATATATCCAGCTACAGAGAGAGGGATACAGAAAGAGCGAGGTAGAGAGAGAGAGAAAGAGAGCGAAAGCCGCTCAGGCATCTATATTTCCGTCTTGCTTCTATCTCTCCTTCTCCTTTGCTCTGTGTCGCACACACTTGTGTGCGCGCGCGGAGCGCGGGTCAACGGCATCGGGCGCGCGCGGTGCACGCACGGGGGGTTATTTCCGACATTGCCTTTTTCACACGCCGAGCGAGCTCAGCGTGCGCGCGCGAGCGACTAGTCTGCCGTGGCGCGCCGGAGATACGCGTTGCGCCGAGAGCGGACCGCTCGCTCTCTGGGATGTTATAATATGTGTATATACGAGCGACGACCAGCTGGCCAGAGCTGACCTACTGTGCCAGACGCGCGCCGTAACTGGCCTCGCGAGCGCGCGCGCTGTTACGCACCCAGTACACACACTGTTTTAGCCCTCCGTTGGATGCTGTGCGGCTGGTGTTATTTTTCGGTGCGCACGGCAGTTTCGCGAAAACTGTAAAATCCAAAGTGCGAAAGCTGCCTGCGACGGTCATGTGTGTGCGAGGCGAGGAAAAGCCGTCTGGAAGATAGTACTGTGATGTGTCTATACGAGTGTTAAATGTCGAAGCACTGTTAAATCCTCGTACATTAGCGCGATTTTACGGTCGCGCTTTAAAAGCCAGTGTTGAACATCTGCCGCGAGTGTGCACCTAGCTATTAAAACTGTTCCGCGCGAGTACGTAACTCGTGCGCAGCGAGCGATGAAGCTTCTCACAGTGGTACACATACACGCACGCATACGCCTATACACCTAAGTGTCATGTAACAGCCATCCTGGCAACTGGAGAATCTGAGATTTTTGTGGTTTTTTGCTCTCCCGCTGGTATCATTGTCTCGGGGGCGTCTGAATAACACTGCGTTTTTTTCTTCACTCTCCAAACAAGGAATTTCCTTCTTTTGTCGCAAGCCGCATATTATACGCAGAACGAATCGGTGCGCATTTCAGATCCACGTAGGTATATACCCGCGCGGAGGGAATGCGACGAGAGCGCGGTCAAAGTAGGGGCCGGATAAGCATATGCGCGCGAGAGGAGGATAATTTACAAGCGCTCTCGAATCTATATACTGCCAGAGCAAGAGGATTCAGCTCGCGTACGCGTCCCGGATTCTTTTTTCCTACTGCCGGATTTTTCGGAATTCGAGATCGGCCGACTCGGGTGTCCCCAAGTTCAAGTCTCTCTCTTGGCAGCCGGCTCCGAGCACGTAGCACCTCTTGCATTTTTCATCGAGCTTCGTAAACAATCGCCGGCGCTGACTCGGCGAATATCGCTATGCACTATACGAAATATCCCAGCGTTACGAAATCCGCGATTCCGATCTCTCAAAAGCCGCGCTCGACCGGTCGAGCTCGTTCAGCGTGACCCCGGCGAAGGAGAGAGGAAGAAAAAAATAATCGCGCAGAGCGCCTCTAATGATACGCTCGCGGCCACGTAGAAAGTTCGCCGTTTTTTTTTTTTGCTCTCCCGCCGATCGAGAAAGCAAGTACCAGTACGTATATACACGTACACACAACAGGTCTGCGTGTGTATATATACCTGTATATATCCGCGCAAACTCGGCGCCGCCGAGCAGGTGCACGCTCAGGCCGCCACGTGCTCACCTGCCTGACCGCCCACCTTTCTTTCGCTCTCTCTCCCGTTCGACTGGATTTCCGCGCGGATTATGCCGCTGAGGTAGCGTGGGCCTGTAAGGAGCGGTTAGGAGATTTTAAAAGAGAGCTGGTATATTGGTTTATTAATATTCGCAATGCGTTTGAATTATCGTTTAATTACATAGGGATTACTTTTGAATGCGATTTACCGCTTTGAAATTATGTTTTTATTTAGACCCGGCGCGTTACCGTGAATTTCATAACGGGCTCTCTCGTATTTATAGCCGTGCATCACGGCCTGCATTCTCTAGTGAAAATACATTTCCCCCGTGTCAAAACTACTCGTCCAATCCTTCTAGAATTTCCCATTCACGCCGAAGCCGACGATAAATCAGCTCTATCCGAGAAACAGTAACTCAAAACCAAAAATTCTCCAATACGCCAAAAAGCCATCCGTCTCAGCGAAAGCCTTACCCAATCCCTCTCTCTGTTTGCAAAGAAAACCCATCATCGAACTCGCGCGAAATGGTCCAGCTTCGAAAATTACCCAACGGCCTAAAGAAAACAGCGCGCGTCGTAAAACTCGCGGTCTAAAAGCGGAGGAGTCATCCGAAAATCCGGAGCAGTGCATCAGCGCGCGCGCTTTTCCAAAACAGCGCCGTGTCCCCGGGCATGCGCGCCCGGAAGACTAGCGGCGAGTCTGGGTATATATCGACCTGGCCCTCTGCGATGGCGTAATCGTTTCGAAAAACAGAGCCGGCTGTGGGAGGATGCGCTGCGAGAGACGTGGACGGTTTTGACGGGGAATTTCCGGGATGATGGATTGCGTTTCGGGCGATGGGTTTGTTTTGATTCGAGAATTGTGGAGAGTTGATTTGTGGTTATTTTTTAATTGGTGCAGGGGTTGTTAAAGAGCCGATTGTTTTTTTGTTTTGGTTGATTGATTTGTTATTGGGATCGTGAAGTTTGCTAGTGGATTTTTTAACGTTTTTTTAATTTTTGATTTGAAAATAATTTACGGGCGCGGATTGTATCGATTAGTTACATGTGACCTCATTTCAGCCGGCCGCCTGTACCTTCTTGCATCTCTTGTTTAACCTCAAAATTCATCTGGAACCGTAAAATTATTTAATACCACATTCGAAAAATTTTTAAAAATTCTAAA
This sequence comes from Eupelmus urozonus, assembly GCA_900480035.1. Classification (NCBI taxonomy): domain Eukaryota; kingdom Metazoa; phylum Arthropoda; class Insecta; order Hymenoptera; family Eupelmidae; genus Eupelmus; species Eupelmus urozonus. The sequence continues at coordinate 81,752 of UELX01000186.1, read as the reverse complement.
TTTATTAGTGAAACGCTGTTTGCAAAAGCATTAGTGTATCTTTTCCAAAATCTCTAAATGTACGAAAAAAAGTTCGCGATTAATCGAGCAGGTACAGGGCACTCGCGAAATCATCAACCAACAAAAAATTAATCAAACCAATAACAAAATTTCGAACTCCGTGAAAATCGCGTTTAAATGAAGCCAGCACGAGCAAAGAACCACAAAAATCAAAACCAAACTCCCACCAAGCAGAACCGCCCCAGTGCATCGCAGCATCTCTAACAGCACCTTGAAGAAAACCACACCGACCAGCAGTGCCTAAACCAAACCCAAAAACTCAGCTCTAACTCCACAACGCATCTCCAGGAATTCCAAACCATCACCGGACGATGATACCAAACGAGCCGAGAAGCGACGAGCCGCGCGTCGTCCTCGTCGCTTCCGGGCCGGACCTGGAGCTGGGATGACCGAAGAGGCCAACAGCAGAAGAATCGACTCTTAATCAGCTGATCAAAGCACAATGGGCCAGCAGTCGTCGAAGGGCGGCAACGGGCCCAGCTCTGCCCAGCTCCAGCTGCAGCGCATGGCTGAGCAGCGCCGCGAGTCCACCAAGATGCGGCTCGGCAGCTTCAAACGAGGAGGTATATAGCGTGCGCCAAGATTGATGGGGCCATGCGCGCAGAGCCCGTTTTGTATATATTGACCGAGAAAGCCAAAGACGGCTAATTGATGGAGCGAGTTTTTACGTCTGATGCTTTTTTTTTGTATGGGTGAATGGTCGTTTGAGTTTTTGACATTGGCGAATAGTAGGGTAATTTATGGCGGAGCGAACGGGATTCGTGTTGGTTAAAGCCATTTCTTTATTAGCAGTTCGGTTAAATTGGCGGTAAAAGTAAGTCTTTTGCGATCTCTTTAATTAAAGCTGCGGATCGGCGTAATTACACTAAAGTATGCCGAACGATACACACCTGTATCGTTTAAACGGGCTTGTTTGAGCTTCCAAGCGTTAGTAGGAACGTTACCCAGGATCGTTCCTTATTAAACTTAAACATTCACGACGCTGGGAATGTAGAGTAAAACTGTAAAGCTTAAAGCGACGAGAAATCGCTGGAAATACATATACACGCTTTAACACGCCCAATGACCTAATAAATCCATACTTCCTACTACACTCGACTCATACAGTACCAATAAAACAATCGTCCTTATACGCAATAAACCACACGTACACCCAGTCCCCGAAACAAGTGCGTCAATAAAGTCTACTCCGAGCATCAGGTATATATATGTAACATAAAATCTGTGTATATACCCCTCAGGCGATGTATGGGTTCTCTCGAAAGTTTATATGAACGTCCCCTACTATACATGCGCGTATTGTCAAGAGCCGGTGCACTTGACCACGCACGCGCGGCTCGCATCACAATAGATTGTCGCTTCCGGGCATGGCCAAGCTTTTATATTACGCACGGAGGGGAGCGATTTGCGAGGTACGGATTTTTTCGCGGTGTAGATGCGTCTGGGTTCGAGGAGTTGGGAGATTAGATGCGGGGTCTAGGTTGTTAATAAAGTGGTGCAGACTGGGTACGGTATGTGGAATCGTAAATGTTAGTCGCTGTAAATTATGAATGAAAGATACGGGTTAATATTTTATGTGCAGGCGTGGATTTAACGGTATTGACTGGCAATAAAAATCGAGAAGAAATAGTTTATTTAAACTAGTAATAGTCATAAAATACAGTGACAAGTTTGATTTATTCAAACATTTTTTGATCAAACTCGCCATTCAAACAAATTGACAGAAACAACACACACTGAAAAAGTTAACCTGCTCACTTTGAGCCAGTGCAAACCGCGCGCACTTTCGCCAAACCGTATATTGCCGAGCGCAACTCTTCAGTCAGATTTACTCACTGAATGCGGTATACATATATATAGTGGAGATAGCGTATAATGGCAATAACGAGAGGCCAGACGAAAAAATTTAAAGGGTTAAACCTCGCGGTTGGTGCTCGTCGATTTAAGAGTATACATTGACGCATTTGGTAATAGATATACATAAGCAATGCCATTGATTGTGAGAGTTTTCTAGTGTATTTAATTATACTATTTTAATTATTATTCTAATTAACCGATTTCTTTTGTGTGTTACAGAGAGGCCGAACAGGAAGAACTGCATAGACACGCACCCTAACAACAATCAGCTCAACTCCAACCTTACAAGTGAGTGTACACACGTGTTTTTTTATAATTTTGATTAGCGGGTGGTGGGTGTAATTAAAGTGAGATTAGCGTTACGTCGCTTGTTACGGTTGCTGTTTTGCGGTGGGATATATGATTAGGTAGCGACGTAACACTTTGTTCTCGAATTTGTTAATTAAAAGATAGTTGATTTTTCTTACAGAATCAAGAATTTGAATGTACTTATCATATAGATTAAATTCAGTTTTGTTAATTATTTGGCCAGCGCTCATCTCGACTATCCTGTTGCAACGAAGAAAAATGGACTGAAATTTTATTTGGAATGGTGGATCTTATCTAACAACTCGAATTTTCAAACAATGCGCTATAATTTTAAAATTGAAATTAGTCTACGCAACTTCGCCAGCCCCGTGTCAGCCATAAAATTCACGTCTGTCACGCTACCGGCTTCGGCTTTGATTTCCCGTCGTTTCGAAATTTATTTTAATTCTCGTTAATTCGGTCAGCGAAATTTTCTCCGATCCTATCTGAATACATTCGAGCCGTCTTAATTTACCATTCCATTCTCTCCGTCAAATATACAATTAATTTACAACTTAAACGTATGCCTAAAAAATCATCATCCGCGGAATAACCAACTTCACTCGCACCTCGTTTAAATTTACCTCAAACGCGAGCCTCGCACACAGAGCAACATTAGCTTTGAAAATTAACAGCCTCCCCCCTATAAAAGCTCCCCGCAAATCATCGCAAAATAAAAGCCGTATCAAGCGGCCCGGCCAAAGGGTTATAAACTTCGCGCAAATTTACATCTCGGCTCGTTTCCCGCCGTTTATTATTAACTTAGCGCGCGCGCGCTGCACTTTCTCTCTGGGTGTGCGCTAGTCCAGGTATACACACGTACGCTTTTATTGTTCGTACGCGTTTCAAAATTTTCCGATTCACAGCGCTGCGCTCGCGGTTTCTCCTATATCCAGCGCTCTCTTCGAGAGTTTTCTCGTTTCCTACTTACCGCGATTCTCGGAAGGAAATATATATATACATGATGAGTGTATATATTCGATGTGCGTGTGCTCCCGATGTTCGGCTACGCGTGCGCTTAGATCTGGGCTTTTATTTCGCGGGGTTTTTGGATCGGAAATTATGATTCTGGGATGAAAGGTTTTTGAGAATTGAGAGAGCGGAATTGGTTAGGAGCTGGGTTCGGAGGCTCGTTTTGAGATCTGTGTAAATTTAAGGATTTAAATATGTCGAATGTGTTTGGCGGTAGAAAGTTGGCTTTTTAACCGGGGATAATGTAAATAATTTTCTACGGAGCGCGGAATGTAAATAGAGTTCACAGTCGTTAAGGTGGAAAGGCTTTTACTATTATTTTTTAACGCCTCTTGACATTTATTACTTTCTATTAGTGTTTCAGGCAATGCAACAAATATATAGACAGAATTACAGATTTACTGTTTAAATAAGTGACACCGAATGTATAACCGTAAAATTCTGTAAAAATTACGGTATCAAGTAATTGCGAAATATATCAGCGGTCTTTGAAAAAAAATTGACATTCGCTCGTTGTCGCTGAAGAAAGGAGAAAAACCGGTCGATCGGACACATGGAATATTAAAATTTACAGCTTTCACTTCGAGCTTTTCAAATTGAGCGCTCATTACCGATTTTTTTTATTCATAAATAAATCAAAATTGCAGTTTCCAGCGTGCGTTCGACATAAAGATAGCCTATCTCCGCGTCGATCTTTTTTCAGTTAATACACATCCTTTAAAATACCCATTCTACTTTTAGCACGTCTATTTTATAAATTGTTGTATGAAGGCTGAAAGTACCGTATGCAGATTTCGAATATACAGTGCCCTCATCTCGTAGAAAGAGAAACTGATCTAATCAGTTTGAAAAAAAAAATCGAGTCCCACATACAGTAATAAATCACCGGTATACCCTCATAAAAATTTACTAACGGTTCGGTACTCCCGTGCGCTAATGGCATGATAATACCGAACTAAGACGTAAAATTGAAAAAAGGAAAACCGTCGACCAAAAGCTAAAAAGTTAACTTGCTTTAGAAACGTGAAAGCACCGGGGGTCTGTAAAATGTAGTATAAATGTCTTAATTATCTTTGGTATTTTAAACTCTATTGAATCTTTAATGTACGCTTACGTATACCAATGCTAGGTTTTAACATACGACAATAAAAAGAATATCGTTTAAAGCAAGAAAATTAAAACTTTCTCAAATGTATCTTTCACCTCTCTTTCCATATATACCTATTATTTAAAAATAATCCACACTCTTATCGACCATCTCTAAAAACTAGCTCTACGCAAAAATCCACCTCTCCATCACCTTCACCCACCCCCACCCACTGCATCTCCCCTCTCCACCACCCAAAACGGAAAATACCCTCTCCCCACCTAACCCACCCCCGGTAGCCGGCATAATACAGCCCCTCACCCGCACGATCCCAAAATCCTCGTATACACAGCCGCACGGGGATTTATACAGAGCTATATCCTCGCCCCGTCCTCATAGGGGCATTAAAACCCCCGGGCTAAGACAATACACGGCGAGACACAACAACTCTACCGTCGAATTTTTCCCCGCTCCGCCGCCGCCGCCGGATTTTAACGGTACACTTACGCAGAGAGCCGCTGCTTTCCTTCTTGAAGTAGGAGGAGGAGGAGGCCTGCCATAGCCCCTGAGCGCGCTCGCTCGCTCAGATGCTTTCGCACTTTTCACGCGGCAGGAGCTCGCGGCGCGCTCGGAGGAGCTTCCGTAGCTTCCTGTGTTTTTTTTTCTTTCGCTAGTTTTTTTCGTTGGTGTGTTTATGCGAGGGACTGTGCAGTGAGTTTTGAGGATATACAGTGGAAGCAGAAAAAGTTGTTTAGTAGTGAGAGATCCGGAGTGATTCGCTCGAGTGACGCCGTTGAGTAATTTTTAGCGGAGAGCGGCGCTTTTGTTTTGTGGAAGTTGAGATAATTAGAGGAACGATTTGTTCGGACTCGGAGAGAGAAACTTTCTTGGACTGATCGTGATCCGATTCATCTTGAAAAATCCGTGCGAACTTTACTCAAGTGCCTTGGAAGCTATACCTGCAGCAATCCCTACACTATATACGTGACAAGCAGCATCGCAGCCAACCGGCGAGTCACCTCTTCCTCAAACTTTTCCCTTCAGCAACTTCCTTCCTCTGACGAAAGCATCCGATGGCCCGTAACGCAATTGCCTAACTCTCGGCCCTACAGCGCATCCAGAAGAGCACTTACCCAGCGTCATGTCAACTTTTTCGCGCCGCTGAGGAAAATTAATTATGCATAGGTACACACCAGCCGGATCGAAGCGCCGAGCGAGCCTATAGAGCCTCTGAGGAAACGCTTTCCGAGGATGTCGTTTTGTCATTGCGTCCGAGGCGCGTAACGCGTTTGTGTAATTTTCCGACGGCGGCTTTTCCATTTCGTGTTTCCTGCGGCTTGCCGAGATCGCCGACGGGGATAACGCCTGGCGTAACGCCGAGATTTCTGACTTAAGAGCCAGATTTGTCGCGCGGCTCGTGACTGATTTGGAAGTCGTTTTCATTGTAAGAGCTGGGATTGATCTGTTCGAGCGCGTCGCGAGTTTTACGTGATTTTGAAACGATTGGATTGTATTGAAAATTTTTTGTTAAGTACATAAAGATAATTTAATTAAAGGAATAGCCGCGGTTATTGGTACCACAACGGAGCGGCTTGTTTACAACAACGAAACACTTATCGGAACGACGCTGTAAAAAGCGGCGCTAAACTACCGCCGTTAACCAAATATCCAGCGGAGCGTGCAAAAAAGCCAGCTCGCTATTCTTCCGATAGACACGCGCGATACAAAAGTCTCATTGATCCGGCGGAGTTTCATATTTTAATTGGCCGCCGCGCGCGAAATTTGGCCTTTTGTGCGCGCACAATCGAATTCAATGGCCGCTTAATTAACGCACTTTCTTCCTGTCGGGCGCGGCGTTTTGGCTTTCCATTTTTTTGGAATGAAAAAGTAAAAGTAAGATTGAATATTCGCCGGCCTCGATATTTTTTCGAAATGGGCAGTTGAAAGAAATCGTTTTGGCAGTAATCGCGCTTGTTCGTTGTGAATCGGGTGTATAAGAGATAAAAAAGACGTGACTCTAATTAGGAAAAAGTCGCTCTAATCGAATTGCTCGCTCGGTGCTTTCGATGACATAATGAGGTCGTCTTACGTTTGTCTGAATCATATTTAACACCTGTCTGTATGTACTCTTTAGGGTGGACGCATCAGTTATGGCCACCACACTGTTTGTGGCCATTTTCGAAGGTGAGCAAACTAGAAAACAGGAGTAATTCGCATAGAAATAGTTTAGTAATAATGTAATTAAATTTAAATCAATCAGCGATCGAAAATAAACTATTAATATGAAATTACTTTTTTATGAGGGTCTAGATTAAGATTTTAACAATGTGCAAAATTGATTCACTGAATCGTTTTAATTGAAGTAATGAGGAATTTATTACATGATTGTTTACTATTTTTGTTTCAGAATCAAACATTTCTACAGTCAGAAAAGCGCCCAGCATCAAAAGTGTTCAGTCAAATGTCAATGCTAAACAGAAAAACGCTACGACCAACAAAGGTAAGTTTTTACAAAGAATTGTTTAATATTATACGTCTAAGAAATCGCACGTGTCTCTGTGTAAATTCAAAATTTAGGCATACAGTTGGATGCGTAAAAGAATAAAATATATTAAGCATACGCACTTCTATACACGTTATTTTTAAGATTGAACACATAGCTACCTGCACTCAACATTACAAAGATACTTTGCTCAGAATGAAAGTTCTAATCTTTAATCATACAGGGCACCTTCAATTACATACATCCAACCCCAATCAAAGAAAATAAAACCTAAAAACACAAATTTTACCCAATACCCAACCTTCCCAACACAACCCCAATCCAAACTCAAAACCAACCATCACACACGTACCCAACCCACAAAAACTCCAGCTAATTAATCCCTCACCTTTCGCTCACATCGAACCCGCGCACAGAAAATTAGCCAGACCTGGCTTCGCGTAGCTGCATTCAAACTCCATCTCCATGTGTAATAAGCAGCGCGCGTCTCACGGCCCCGTTTCTTGCCTACTCTTCTTTTTTCCTCGCCGTACACGCGCCGATGCGAGTTTCTAATCTCGTCGCGCTGGAAAATCGCCGCGCGACGAGGAAGAGGAGGCGTTTCTTCTTCTCGTAATTGCCCCTATAGCGCATTGTTTTCTTTGAATCGCTCGTTTTTTAAAATTGATCGATCCATGTATACACTTTTTACCGACGGGTCTATATGAACTAATAAAGCTACAAAAACGAGTACATACATCACGCTAGGTATATCAACTCACGATTCCCTGAAGATCCACCCAACACTCCTCCCACCTCCAACACACTCACATCCGCACTTCCTCGCCTAATGTGGGAAAAAGGATACCGGCAATCTGTCTTCGCGAGGATGCATCTTCCGGTAAGCCACTCGTAAAATTAGCGTCGGAGGGGCGTAGACACACGACACATCGAGATCGTTACTCTAGGCGCGCCTACGCGGCTTTTAAAAATAAAGCCGAGAGAAAAAGGCGCGCGCGGCGCTGATTTGACGTGAAAACGCGGGCCCGGTAATTGGAACGGACGATAACGGGAAATTATCTCGATCGCGGGGATATTTGAGAGGAAAGTGGCCTTAAGCCGCCTCAAAATCGCCGGGCTTTAAAAGGGATAATAGAAAGTACGCGGCCTTTTTCGAGGCTGCTTTCCAGGCTGAGTGGATTAATTAGCGATGGGTTGGGTAGGGATGGAATTGATTGGCTGCTGATTGAATAATTTTGGTGTTTTATTGAAATTAGGATTTTTAGATGAGAGTTTTTGTATAAGGGAAAATTAAAAGCTATAACAATTATCCCCGTAATTTAACGTGTAATTAGAAAGTAGTAATACAGCTTTTATAAATCACCCAGATTTTATCAATTTCCAGAATCCATCAAAATTTTTATCACCGACAAAGCCTTTGCATTCGGACCAACACCGCCCACAATAAACACCGTAACGTACTTATGCAATCCAAACAAAGCTTCAGAAAATTACGGGCGATTAATATTCCCGAGCGTCGCCTAGTCGTCATATAAGTTTAGTCGTTCTTGACGTCACGATCTTTACGTACACGCCTTATTAATTATTTAAATCCACACCGACTCGGAATCAGCCAGTCAGCTCCTCTACACCAAACATAATTGACTTGCACTACTTCCTGCGAGCCTCTACACTTTTCCCTCTAATTGAGCCAGCATTTCCACGACTCTCCAAACAATTAATCAAAGCTTTATAACAATCGAATCAAAAGCAATTAAACCAATCTCAAAACTCTTCACCCGCACACGTCTGAAACAAAACAAAATCCCGCGCGAAAATAGGCCCCACATGCAGCTCTCCGGGCAAACATCCTCGGCGAGTCTAGGTCACGCACAGGCAGACGTGCGTAACGCTGCGCTCTCAGCCAAAACGCGGGCTCAGAGCCGATATTACGGAATATATAGCGAGCGTGCGCGAGTGTGTAAATACACAAAGGCTGGCCGGAAGAAGAAAGCCGAGGAACTTTCACTGCGGGCTCTTAGCTTCTATAGTCTAGCTTAAGGGCTACCAAGACGGTTTTGGTTAAAAAAAAACAAAATTACCGCAAGTCTTTGCAAGAGTATAAATTTCGAAGCTCGCGCAGAGCTACGGTAAAAGTGAGCGTCCGTGAGCCGGCTAAGTTTGTCCATCTCTCGGAGCGCACAAGACCATATAATCTCCGAGTCCAGATCCATCGTGGAAAACCGGTCGCCGCGCTGTCTCTTTCGTTTTTCCAGCTGATCGGGAGCGCGCCGTTTCTAATCGCGGCAAGAAAAAATCCAGAGTCTATATACTCCGCTCGTAAAGCCCCCCGGATGATTCTGTATATATACAGGCTCTCTCGTCTTGTAAATATATTCGGTCGACGGTTAGTTTTATTTATATATAACGCATATCGGGAGAAATTGGCGTCTTTTTGCGCGGGACAAGGGACGGCTTTGCGCGAGATAAGGCGACGTTTTAGAAAGCGGCTGCCGAGCAAAAAGATGCGTGTGTATACACATACAAGCGCGCAGGCGAATTATTGATGGAAAAGAAGGAAGGAAAAAAAGCGAGGCTCGCGATTAAGCTCCGCAGCGGCGCGTGCAGAGTGAAATTTCTCAAGAGGAGCCGTTACTGGACTGTCGTAGCGGGGTGCGTAGGTATATATGGATTAATACGATGAAAAATCGGGAGAGCTCGATGATTTCCTGGGATATTAATTCAGAGGGATGCTGGGGATGGCGTCACGGGAAGCTCGTATTTTACGTTAATGGCCTGGCAAATTTCGCAATGTTGAGCTGCTGAAGTGAGACGCGCGCCGGATACGCCTGGATTTTCCTACTGGTATTCTCGAGTTTGCGGATGCGCGAGTTGGCTGAATTAGTTGTGACGGTTGGCTTCGTTCTCAGCTCTGTGTCTTCGGCTTTGAAGTTAATGAAACTGCGAGCGGGGGTGGCGATGATTAATCTTATCCGAATTGCGGGAGGAACGTGCTTTTATAAGATGTGAGTACGGGTTTGATTTGAAGATTTCTACGAGGCGTGAAAAATAAGCGTGGAGATTATAAACATTTCGAGCGCGGATCGGTTCGCACGAGCTAGATTAGCGCTGAAGAAATTAAGGCCGGCCGAATTACATGTAGCATAATCGCTGCCGTGTTTTCGTTTTCTATACCATAAACAGATACACATCTCACGCCCGTAAAAGCGGCTTTCGTTTATTTTCGCGATTTCGAATTTATCTTTCAATTCCAAAACTCGACCGTATAACAAAAAACATTAACCAATCCCACTGCAAAACTAATTAACCAATACACAAACCTCTCCTTAACCACCAAAAAAAACCACACCACCAACCTCCACAATCAACCCTTCTAACCTCACTCCTCAAACAAACCAAAGAGCCCACACCTCCCAACCCGAACCTAAAAGTGCACTCTCCAAGTGCGCACAAACATACTCGGCGAGCGCGCGCTTTTTTTCTCTCTCTCTCCGCGCCTCCTCCTTTCTCGATTCAGCGGAGCGAGGGCAGCCGGCCAGCGCGCGCGCGCTCGGATCGCCAAGGTGAAGCTCTATCCCCGGCTTAGTCTGCGGCGGCGCGCGCGCTAATTCAGTCGGCCCGTGAGCGCCGTAATTTTCGGCTCGCTATCTCTCGGTTTTTTTTCTCTCGGGATGTGTTAGGGATCGCGCGTACGCTGGTTTAGTTACGTATGGTGCGCGAGGGGATCGATGGCTGGGCGAAGGTGGGTTGAAGTGTTTTGTTGCGAAGATGAAGCGCAAGTCGAAGAAGAGCCACAGGTCGAGGTTCAAGGGCTGTAAGCATGGAAAGAGTAAGCGCGAGGATTTTTGTATTCGGTCTGCGTGTGTGAGAAAAAAATGACGCGCGCGAGGCTAAAGAAGGCGCGATGAGGTGCGGGAATGATGAGGTGCAGTTTGTGGTTTATAGAGCAAAAAGTTTAGTTTGCGAGTGGTGTTAGAGAGAATGTGAGCACGTGTTTAAGACGGTTGTGTTTTTTGTATTGTATTTAATGAAAACAAAAGAATCGTAACCGACGAAAATCGGAAACCAAACGGCACTATAAAACAACTGAACGCCATGCACACTTACACATCCATAGATTAACCTAACCCAAAAACCGTCCATAATTTTATCATTAAAATCCCTACCTAATCCACCTTGCGACAACCGCCTAAAAAAAACCATCACCCCCAACCATAAATCTCATGGCTCCCGTAACCTTAGTTGCAGATCGCAACAGCGCAAACAGCCGGAGCCCCAAGGACTCGCTGCTGGCCAACGGCAGCCCGACCAGCAATGGGCCGCTCCTCAACAACCACATCAGCAACAACGCCAGCCCGACCAGCAACAACAACAACAACAGCGTCATCGACAGTCCAGCCAGTCCAGTCAGCTCCGCCAGCGTCGAGCAGCCACCTCAAAAAGTCCTGGTTGTCGAGACATGCGAGGCCGAGATCCAAACCGACCTGCTGCTGGCTGAAAACAGGAGGACAGAGCAGGCGCTCCAGGCCCTCGCCGTCACCGTCCAGTACTTCGCGCATCAGGTGGGTGCACACGCGCGGCCAACGGGATATGCACACTCGTGATGCTTTTTCCGCAGGCTGATTGTATGTATGCGCAGCTGGAAGCGTGCTGTTTTACGAACGATTTATTAGATGAGAGGGATGAACTGCTGTGTTTGTGTAACTGTTTTGAGAACGGACTGCGGGGTTTTGTAATTAGCGGGGGGAGTTAGGAGTGGGTTTGAGGCGAGCTGCTGGATTGTTAATGAGGCTTGCTCGGTTTAATTGTGCTCGAAGGAGGTTGTTTAATGGGATGTCTGCTCGCGATGGAAAAAGAGGCGTTTTCGCTACTGTGTGAAACGTGGGTATTGGGTTTTAAGAAAAGCGGTTTGGACTGATGCGGAAATTACTAATTAAGTAGAGGGCGGTTGGTTTATTTCAAGATGTGATTTATTTACTTATTTTCGTATTTTATTAGTTATAACTATCGTACCGCATCGTAAATCACTTCACCGCATATATCTCACTATTACAAATCGCTTTTATAAACCGTCCCGATTAACTCTAATCTCTCTTCCACAGCTGGACGAAATTAGCGACCGCAGAAAAGACTTGGACCAGATGAAAAGCGAATGGCTGGCGGCGAGGGACGAGCTCGAAGACCTGAGGGTACGAAAGGCGAGCATCGAGGATGCGCTCGATCACGAGCGGGCCAAGCATCTCCAAGCTATAGACAGCTTGCGCGAAGATTGTAAGTACACGTGATTGATTTCCGATCAACTCCCCTGCATCCAAATTATTGACCGAGGCTCTCGCTGAAACTGCTTGTTAAATGCCTCGCGAAGACTTGCTCTAGCTCTCGACGTATACAAAGCCGAGGAAACTTTCTCGCAGTATTCAATTTCAAGCCAGCTCTTCCTCGACACCCCTTCGAAAATTTCTCTCGAACCTCCCACGCGCACGGCAGGTCGAGATCTCGCGTTACGGAAGTTCGAGGAGCCCCGGAAGTGAGGTCAAGTGTCGCTGAGAAAGAGTGTCGACAGTTGACTAAGAAGGAAAAAAATGTATTTTCGTGCCGCGCTCTCGTGCCTTGAGCTAGTTGTTCTAGGCTCGGCCTCCACTCGGTAAAAGCTCGCTTAGCTAATGCGACTACTGCTCGTAATGGGCACTGGCTTCGATTCGAGAAAGAGAGGGGCACGTGATAACGGCTCGGTGCGTGAGGAGGCGAGATGAAGGCGGCCGAATAGCAGAAAAAGTGAGGCGGTGCGGGAGAATTTTTTTTTTCACTGGACAGGTGAATGGCTCGCTGTATTGTATGCTAATGAAGGTGCTGTTTTGGTTGCGGGAGTAAGGCTTCTTTTTTAGTTGATGTGGTAGGAAATCTCGGTCAGCTGAGAGGATGTGGGTTTTGAGATGTTTTCGGGATTTCTGGTTTTTTTGAGCTTTAATCTGATTCGTTTTGAAAAGATTTTACCGAATGAGTTATATAAAGTGTCTGAAATTATAAAAAGAATTAATTTAAAATACTTGGATTAATGATTTTGTTAATTAAAAGATAAATATCTGTTTTCTCAACATTGTATCTAATTCCGGGTTCAATGAAACTATTTCTTGAATATCTGTTTTGGCACTCAATGACATGAGGTGCTTAAAACCTATCCTGCTCTTGAGCTGAGCCAAGAATGAAAGGCACTTGAACGTTACACACTAATCTTTAATATGAACTCATTTCGATTAAAAACATTACTTAATTTTTCTACTAATAAGTATCCGAATTTAAAACTTATAAGTATCTAAAAAACTTTAAGAATAAACCTATCAAAATACTAAAATCTTTAAAAAAATAAAACCGTTCATTAAACTGTATTTCACTCATCAACTCTCACCTAAACCGACTTTTTCTCAAAACCATCCCACGCCATAATTCACGCTCCCTCCACAAACCAGCGCGATTGGAAGATTAGCTCGTAATTTCCAGCCGTATAACCATATGCGCGCGGTCCAGCAGTGATTTTATTGCCGCGCCAAATGCCCCTAATACACACCGGAACCAGAATCGTGCCAGCCCTACGCATCGAGGAAAATTATTTTTAGAGTTTATTTACCAGGCGCTCTCGCGCGGGAAAGCGAATCAAAGCGCGACTTATTTTTTTAAAAATAGAGAGCCGGTGACGCGCGCTCTATGTACCCAAGGCTATGCAGTCGCGCGCGGCGTTTACCAAAACGCCGATGACTTTTTGCTCTCGCGCTGCGCTTACGGGAGTTGCGCAAGAGCTGTTTGAACGCCGTAATAGGGATGGTGTTTAAAAAGAATGTTTTAGTTATGTTTGCCGATGTGTGCTTTGCTGAGTGCTTGTTGGCGCGCGGTTTCTTGAGTTATCTGTTAAACTGGCGAAATGGGTAGTTTTTCATTTGCTGAAAAAAAATATTTCCAGTGTCAATTTGTCCAGAATTTCTTTGAATTTTTCTTGCTGCGAAGCTTTATTTACTGCGGAGCAAAATTCAGTGTCAATGCTACAAACGTCCGAAGACACAAACGAACTTTACTATGCCCGATTCATAATTGAAAACTATTCAATTCACTATTCGAATTCGACCCACAAAAATCTATTACCATAATCAAACCCATAATACAACCTCCTCTCCATCGCCGAAAACAATGCCCTAATTTCCATATCCCAACCACCAAACTAAAACAAAAAAAACCGCAAATCACCAAATCCTCTCTCTCAACCCACTCCGCACTCAAAGACCAGACCGCACCAAACGAACGCTTACAATTCCGCCTCGTTACCACACCCGCAGACTCGCGGCGAAACCGCTTATCGCGCGTCTACGAACAAGTGGCCCGGCGTTTTTCGATTCACGACACGCGCTGCGTTAGGGCGCGCCGCCGCGCTGACCCTGAAAAGTATAAGGAGGCGTGTGCGCGTGCCAAATCGTCACGGCAATTTTCTTCGCGCGCGCGATGAGACACGCGATGTGCCGGAGAGCTGGCTTATCGGTGGGATGGGATTTCAAGTTGGGAATTAGGTGGAGTCTTGAGTGACTTTGAGCGTCGCGAATGTGAAGAGGGAAAAAAAAACGATTGGATGCGCCGGTTTTGAATTGCAATGTATTCGAACGCAATGAAGTTACTATAACGGGTTTATCTTCTACTACGTTTGAATAATTTATTTGGTGATCTTTTGCAGCTCGTATTTTATGTGATCATTATGTTGAGTTTTTCCTCTTTATATAAAGAATATGGAAACCTATTTTTAGTTTTTATTTTACAAAAAATTTTTTGTAAATTAGGCTTTTTATTAGAATAACAACTTGACAATAAGTTTTTAAAATCTATACAGTCGTCATTTATGCTTCTAATTATCATACCGCGAGCAAGTCTTCGTGCACGTCCTTTACAACAAACTTCTTCAATAAACAACAAATCCCGAAATCCCAATCTCATTTTCTCACATTCTTCTCTTCAACAGTGGAGCGATCGCTGACCGAGCGCACGCAGCTCGAGCGATCGGCGCAAGATGAGCGACGTCGCGCCGAGGGCCTCCAGGCGACGCTTCAGGAGCGCGAGCGCGAGCAGCGCAGCCAGCTCGACCGGCTGCAGGCCGAGCACGAGCTCGAGCTGAGCCAGGCGCGCGCTCTGCAGAGCAGCTGCGGACAGGGCCAGGCAGCGCTGCTGGCCGAGGTCGAGTCCCTGAGGACGGTGCTGGAGCTGCGCAGCCAGGAGAACGCCCAGCTCAGGTCGGAGGTGGACCTGCTCAAGCGCGAGCTCGACGACAAGAAGCAGCTGGAGCAGAGATGCGAGAGCCTGGAGGCGAGGTGCGAGGACCTCAAGGCACAGCTGGAGAGCAAGGAGACTTACGAGAGGCAGCTGGCGCACGATCACGAGGTTGGTATGGGGACGGGTTGGTTGTGGGAATTTTTCAGATTTATTTTAGTTATTAACATTTTCTTAGTTATTGTATAATAAATTTAATAAAATTGTTGCAATTGTTAAACAGGTACTGATGGGCTCGATACACCAACTATCCAAACAGAACAAACGGCTTCAGCAGAGGACAGAAGAGCTACAGTGGAGGTTGCGTCAAAAGAACGAGGAGCTTCAGTGGAGGCTACGACAGAAGAATGAGGTAGTTAGCGTCCTGACAAATCAGCTAACACCCCAGGCTCAGAGGCTATCCAAGTCTCTAGGTCCCGAGCAGTGCGGGCATCAGTCGATTGACTCCAACTCTTCCCAGAAATCTGACGTGAGTATTTAATAAAAAATTATCGAAAATAATACTTCGAATCTATCTACAGAACGTAATCACCGAAAATTCTTCACTTTAGTCACAGAGCTGTTCAATCGTGAAATATATGATCGAGAAGGGTGATTCGGTCTCCTGGACTCTCGACATCTGCAGTGACAGCGACAACAACAGCAGCGTTAGTAGCAGCCGTAAAAGCCCCAGAGCGTCTTCGGCGGCTGCCGCCAGTGCAGCTAAAGACGAATCGGATTGGACGCCTCCGTACAACTCTACACCCCTCCGCGATCAACGTCGTAGAAACACCATCTCGAGCGAGCAGCGCAGAAGAAACAACGTTGTCAGCGAACAGTCATGGGTTAGTATCGCTTAAAATTAGCAGGATTTATGGCTTATACGGTAGAGATGATAATGAAAGTTTCAACGGATAGTAGAGTTGATTTTTATAGGTTTAACTGGAATAAGAAAAAAGGTCATAATAGAAGGCTTACCGTTCGAACTTTTATAAACGATTTAACGTGCACGTGCTTTAAATAGGATTCACGTTTTTTTTTTATTTTTATTCTAATTCAAGAATATTCTCAATATCCTAATAAACCTCGCATAATCTAAACTCATCATAATCTAAAGACCGCTTATCATTAAGCACTTTCTTTTATTTTTCACATATTATATTTAAAAGTTATAAATAGTATTTTTTTATATTTTAATTTAAAGATTTTTTTCTTTTTCAATATCTAAAAGAAGGAAGTAATTATAATTTATTCAATGGGGAAGTCATTAAGGTTCATGTCGTGAAATATAAAATAATAGATATAGATCGAATAAACAACTAGATTTTGAAACTAAAAAGGTTACAGATGCTACACGCATAAAGGAAAATTTAAAAAAAAGTAAAAACTAAATAAAAAAGTGAATATGTTGATATATAAAGCGGTGCTTAATTATTATATTTTTATTTGATAAACAGTTTAATATTGTCAACCGTGGGAATAACTGAGGTACATTTTTATTTGAAATTTTATATAAAAACAACAAAAGTAAAAATAACTGCTTTAGGAAAATGCGAATAATAATTTCTTAATACTCTATAAAATTCTGCAAAATATAAATTAATTTCATAATCGTCTTAAGCACTTCATATATTCATATTTCCATGACTAATTGTAGTATTTCCACAGTATCGTCAGCTTAAAATTAAATTTAAACCGATCGATCTAACCGAACCTTCTCTACTATTCCTTACAGACCGCTAATCGAAAAACTGACGTCTCGGCGTAAAGCCAAAATCGAAAAACAAAAAACATTTCTTGATTTGTTCTGGGACGTTGCAGTCGCTGTCGAACACCGTCACGGAAGCAACAAGCTTGAGTAGCGGCAGTGGCAGCGCCGGCGTCGTCGCAACGAGCACCACCACGTCGAAGGTCGTAGCTCTGGAGGTCTCAACTACCGACGAGGACGAGGAGGAGGAAGAAGAGGAGGAGGCCGTGGGCCAGAGGCCCCAGGAGGCCGGCGGCGAGGCGATGATTTCTGAAGAGACATCGACTTCGTCGAGCAGCGAGGACGACGAGTCCTCGGTCAGCAGCGGCGACATTCCTTGACTGACGCACAGGTGGATCAAGGCCGCCAGGTCGAAACTTGAGACCTACTGCGCCGGCGACTACGAGTATTAAAAAAATAGCGGCGGGCTTCGCGCAAAAAGAAAAGGAGCCGCGCGCGCTGGCCTCCCGACAGATCGTGCTTTACCGACACACGGGTACACTGCGATCGATTGACCGCGAGCAAGATCGTTTTCATTGTTTCTTCGACAAGCATTTTTACGTTGCCGAAGCTGTGCTAAATTTTGAGATTATGGTCTGAAAATTTAACGCTTCGAGCCTTATTTTTCTTTCACGAAAGTGCAGAACAATGAATGAGATTTTACGTTGCTTGGGTGATTGCGTTACTATAAACTGCGAATTCGTTTGGATTAATGATAAATGTATTTGAAGGATTGCGGAAAATCGCTGCGTCGGTAAAGTTGGTCGTGGATAAGTCTCTGTTGAGAGGATAAAAGCGAGTATAATGTTTCTTCTTTGACTACGATAACCGGACTCCAAGTCTGGTTAAATTTGGAAATTGGCTATGCAGTCGAAGAGGAAGAATCTCGGTTAATTATTTCGTTTTTCAAAATGCATTTTTCTGTAAATATTTATTATATTATATTGTAAGTTGCGCGAATGTTCGGATTTATCTTAGATAGGTATTAAGTTTATATATTTCTCTTTGTACAAATCGTAAGGAAAGCCCAAAACGCTGCTGTCAAGAAAATCTCCGATTCTATGATTCAGTCTTTTTTTCCGCTGATCGGTGCTGCTCCTTAGAGTCCTTGAGAGCGATCACAAGATACAAATTTATAATCTCAAAGTTTTTATAAGAAAAACAAGTAAATATAGAGACAGCCTTTTTTGGACAACGAGCAACCACAGCCTATGAACTACTGTCACTGTCGAAGCTCAAGAAGCTCATGCACTGTTTTTAATCTTCTACCATTCTAATTACTATGTATATAACGTTCTCAACCATTTACCCGAGTATACAAAACAGTACAGGAGACTCTGTTCACCCAAAAGTATATTAGTTGTCGATTCACTAGTATGCAATACATTTGGAGTAAACAAAAAGTCAAAAAGAAAAAGTATTTCACCTACTGCTAATTGCATTCAGTACATGTGAGTTTATTGAAAAAAAAGTATATTACTAGCTGAAATGCGATTCTTTGGCAAAATAAATGTATTATATATATTATACAAAAGTGTAAAAAATTATTTTACCCTGTTTGAAAATCCTATTATGTCCTTCATTCCTTAATTTTTAGAAATTTTAATATTTTCTTATTAATCAGTTCAAACTTCTATGAAATATTAACTTTGACATATTGAAATTCAATTTATCATTTAAAAACAAAATATAAATAACAAATTTTAAAAATTTAATTCTTTTATTGAAAAAATATTAATTAGGTATAGAAATAGGAACTTTCATTAACATAACAAACTGCAGAACACTCAAAAAAAAGTAATGTATTTCATGAACAAAAAAGTGTTCTCTATAAAATGCTTATTTTTTTATATATAAATATATGTATAATATTTCTGATATCGTCGTAAATTAAAAGACACTTAGGAAAGTTTATGTTCTACTACGAAACTCTTAACTTTCTTACAAGATATTTAAATTTCAAAGATGTAACCTTTGATCTTACGGCCACAGATTTGGCAATAATTTTGATTGTAACAGAAGAATAAAATAAATCTCATTTTTCAGAACAAACCTTATTTGAATTTTAAATTTTCTTTGTGAATGGTTATGCACATGGAAAATTTTTTATAAATATTATTTGTTATTTTAAGGAAGCAAAAAAAATCTTAATTTTTAATTTGATTTATAAAAAAATAATTGTATAATCATATAAATATTATTGTACATTATGAAGTAACTTATTAACCTAGTATCTTAATAATAATGTAACAAAATTA
Source organism: Eupelmus urozonus (assembly GCA_900480035.1). Classification (NCBI taxonomy): domain Eukaryota; kingdom Metazoa; phylum Arthropoda; class Insecta; order Hymenoptera; family Eupelmidae; genus Eupelmus; species Eupelmus urozonus. The sequence continues at coordinate 62,640 of UELX01000186.1, read as the reverse complement.
GCTTTATTTTGTACTTTAGTCCGGCTAGTAAGTTCTTTTTTTGACAACTTTCTTTTTTATAGTTACTGTTGACATTGCTGAAATAAAAAGTAAACTATGTATTATATATGTACATAAAATAGTTTTTAACACTTAAGAATTACTTACATCTTCTCTCTGCAATAAGCTGCCTTCTTCTTTGCATTTGCTCTGGAGTCAAACTCTCAAGCATTTTTTCAATAAAATTATCCACTACTAAAGATCTTGTCATTGAAACTATGGAAGTTCTACAATTAGGGCAGTTTCTGTTTTTCTTGATCCAAGAATCAATACAATACCGGCAGAATGTATGTGTACAATTTAGTGTCATAGCCCTTACAAATAGTTCTGAGCAAATGCTACATGTCAGTTGTTCATCCATAATGTCATTAACTTTATTAATGACTGCATCTCCTTGGGAAGTTTTACAACTGGTACTTGAACATTCATTTCCACCAGTCAAATCAATAGTTTCTACAATAGGATAATTTTGTAAACGTTTTACGTCTCCTATTTCCACAACAATACAGTTATTTATGTCTATCGGTTGCATTACTGTAGAAATATAAAATATATTAATAAGCATTAAAATTTATTATATTTTTGTAAAATTAAAAGCCGTATCATTAATACTTACAGTTTTGTTGTTCTTGTTGTACTCGTTCTTTTTCTTTCAGAGTTTCTTCCATTTCTTTTAATTTTTGCTCTAGTTTCAATTTTTCATCCTGCAATCTTGTTTGAACATTTTTTTCTTCAAGCAATAAATTGTCTATTTTCTTCTGCCACTCCTCTTGCTGCTTCTTTTCTACTTTTTCTCTCCATTCCTCCATTTGCTCCACCATAGTCATTTCTAGTTGCTCTTTTTCTTGCTTTGTTTCACGTAAAGCTTGTTGCCACTTTTGCTTTTCTTCTGCCAATTTCTCCTCAAATTTGAGTCTTTCCTCTTCCAACTTCTCCAAAAGTTCTCTATACTTTTGTTGTAATTCCAACTCTGTTGAATTACCAACTTCTATTTTTTTTTGCAATTCTTCTATTTGATTGTTCAATTCCTCGTTACATGTCTTGGTGACTTTCTGATCTTGTAGAAGTTTTTCTAGCTCCTGCTTTAGCTGTTCCTGTTCTTGCTGCTTAGCGTTCAGCTGTTTCTCAAGATCTTTCCTCTCATTTTCTTGAAATTCAACAAACGACTTCTGCTTGTTTAAGACAGTGCCCAACTCACAACTATTTGTCTCTAGTTTGCGATGCTTCTTGGAGCCCAGCCCCTTCTTAACATACATAAACTTATACTTAAAGTGATCGGATAAACTTAACTGTAAAACATCTCCCTCCTTAATAACTTCAGTCTTGTTTCGCCCAATTAGCTTGCCATTGAGCAAAGTATCAGTCGAGCTCAAATTCGTAACAACCCAATTGTCGATGTCTTTGTCATGCCTCAATATACAGTGATTTCGAGAAATCAAAACGCTGAGTATGACTTCATCGTTGTCAGGCTTCCTACCAATTTTAAACTAAAATCAAAAGCAAACTGTCAACTCTCTACCTCTAAAAAAAGCAAATAAACCCAGCAATGCTCACCTCATCTTTGTCAATAAGAATTAAATCCGAGCTGCAACTCGGACCGTCCGAGGGTAACCTCAGCAGAGCCGGTTCCAGCTCCTCCTCGCAGGGCCGCTTCATCGGCTCCTTCGCTTCCTCCAACTCCATTTTAACCTCGGGACCCTCCAGTTTAGTCGCCGGCGCCTCGGAGTTGTTTTCCTCGTCGTCCATGTCGCATTTGCGCGCTGAACTGATGCTTTGTTTACGCACTGTGCGAGCTTGCCTTTTTCTTTGTTTTGAAAGGCAGAAACAAACGAGGGATGATTTGTAGGCTACAGATGGCGAATCAGAGTTCGACGAGGTTTAGTTTTCGAAAATTTGGAGTGTTCTGTTCGCGCGCACGTTGCGAGTTTTGAAATTTTTACGAGGTTTGGGTGCGCGATGCGCGCAGAGTCGCAGACGACGCATGACCGCCGATTTGACCAGGCGGAGCGACATCTGCAGTGTCGAAGTTTTTTTTTTCGGTAATTTGAATGTTTCATTGGATGTGCAAGTATTTATTCGTTGTAGACGCATTAAATCGACAAAGAATTAAGAATGTTTTAAATTTACTATGTAACGATGCATAATTGCAGACGATACTTCAATTCTTCGAAAAACCATTCAACATACGTTACATGGCAAAGCAAAAAACCATCATCCTTTCCAATAATTTCCCAAATCCCATTCATCCTCCAAATCTCCACCTCCTAAAGTCCAAAAATACAGTTATAGCACCTAACGGTCACATGACCATCAACTTACCCAACTATACAAACACGCGCACGCACCCAGCGAGCGCGGAGCGCGCGAATACCTCATCAGTGCGCGTCGTGCGTCGGTGCGAGGCGTTGTCGTCTTATTATTATTTTTTTTTGAATAAAAAAAAAAAAACTGCAATTCCAGCCGATTCCTCGCGATACCTTATCGATAAGACCGAGCAGAACACAGATAGGGTATTCCGTCATTATTGACAAAGGTCACTCCAGAACCGCACCCAGGAGAAAAAAATAGATATTGTTGTCGACGCTGATATTCAAGCGTCGGATTTCGCCGATTTTCGAAGTGCCCCACGAAGCGACCGTTACGCACGAGGTTAGTCAGAGTCTTAAAAAAGTGTCCTACGCAGAGCGTTCGAATCCAACGGCCTTGGCCAGCTCAGCGAATTTTCTTGCCTGATTAATTGATCGTTCGGGGATTTTCGGCTGTTGCTGCGGGATTATTTTGAAGGTTAGATTTTTCGTGCGCGCACTCGGCTCTTTTTGATGAGTGTGCAATTGCCCAGTGCTTTTGTGTGCATGTATACGAGGTTTTGATCAGTCGTTGACCGTTTTTCGGGTTTTGTGCGGATTAACGCGGATTTAGTTGGTTGAATTTCTTTGAAAGTTTAGTTTTGTTGTCTTAAACATTATTTATATTTGATTTAGTTGTTGATTATTGAGATTCTGTTTAATAGGAAAATAGAAGATTTATATACCTTTTGTAAGGCTTAACTTGCATGTTCAATGACAAAATTATTTTTAAATATTTAACTGAAATATGTGTGGTAGCCAATATTGTCTATTTCTTGTTATTGTTTTTTGATGTAAAAGGCTATCACTTATATTTATTTATATAAATAAATATGAATTGCATTATTTATGCAATTTCTGTAAAAATGAAAATTCATTTATAATATATATTTAAATCATAAATAGTTATTCAAATTGCTTTATAACCTTATTAAAAGGATCAAAATAGTTGATAAGTTTACTGAGTCAGTTATTAACGTATTATTGTTTTTATTCTTCTAAGTTATGATGAAACAATAAAATTAATATTCTAATATTGATCAAATGTTTTAGGCAAAATGTCAAGCACATCACAGAAGCATAAAAATTTTGTGGCAGAGCCTATGGGCGAAAAGCCTGTAACAGATCTTGCAGGTGTTGGTGAAGTACTTGGAAAACGTTTAGAGGCAGCTGGTTTTGATAAGGTTTGTTAATATAATTTAAAATGTTAAAATTTATTCACCAATATTTTCATTTATTAATTTAACAATTATTTCAGGCATATGTAGTGCTTGGTCAGTTTCTAGTTTTGAAAAAGGACAGAGAACTCTTTCAAGAGTGGATGAAGGACACATGTCAAGCAAACACGAAACAGTCAAATGATTGTTACCAATGTTTAATGGATTGGTGTGAAGAATTCTTGTAATCCATTAAAAAAAATTTTATCTTATATTACTTTGATTCTAGATTAATCAATTTGTACTTTTTTAAATATTGTGAAACCAAGTGTATTAAGTTATATGTAATTTTCACAAGGATTTTTTTTAATTATTCAACTACAATTTTTATTTCATGACACTAGAAAATATATAAGAATGAATTACAAGATTAAAAATATACTACTTTTGTGATGAAGTACCAAAATGACAAAAGCTTCATTAAAATGTATTTAATAATTTTTTTATAAAATATTTCATATTTTTTGATTTTACAAAACATGTACATATATAATGTTTAAGAAATAAAGAATGAATCTAATTTACTTAATTTTTGCAAAATTTCTAAACTAACCAATTAAAACTTTAACATCATTAACTTATTTGTTTTAATAAATACAACATTCTGCTTAAAAATTCTCATTTTCTCAAATACATTACATAAAGTATAATTAGATATTTTTCTCCAAACTTTATACCATCTAGGATGAACTGTAATACAGTGTGTACATTTATTTGTATTATAAAGTATTAGTTTAATATTTTATAGTCAAATTTATTAAAAATAATTTAGGCATGAAAAAATTAGTGGATTAATCATTTTATAAAATTTCAAATTTCTTCAAGTAGCATGAGATCTTACGTCATTAAATAGAATTCATTAATTCTTTATTAAAATAGGTAAATATAAAAAAAGAAACAGCTTACAGATTATTCAACAAGAACGTTTAATTTATAAGAGTAAATTTATGTCACATTTACGAAACATTTATACATTATATTGTAACATTTGATAAATCAACATTCGTTCATTCGGATAAATTAAAAAAAACTAGATCGTAAATACAAAGTTACTTTGTAATGATTTTGATGAAATCAATGATATCAATGATAGAGACAAAAGTATAATAAATCCATTAATACTTTTAAATTAATTATTTAAATGTATTGTATTCATGCATCATGATACATGGATTTTTTTACAAAACTATCTAAGCTTTCTGCTTTCGCACATTACTATAAAATGTCTTTTTTAATTACAGTTCTTAAGAATAAAAATTACCTAACCAGTTGTTGATTCATTTACACTAAAATTGATAAGTTATTTAGTCATTTAATTGATCTTTAAAATGTAAAATAATTAAAAAAAAGTAATTTACCTTCCTGCAGAATTTTCTGTTTCTAAATCTGAAAAATTTCGTCCACCAGTCAAATTGCCCTTTAGCGAATATATAATTTTCGTATTAAATCTGTTAATCGGAATTACAGTTGCTATTTTTTGTAAACAATCAAACATTAAATTATATCTCTCTGAATAATCTAAAAAAATAAAAATCAATTAATTTCATGCAATTTTATAATATTTTATAATAATATTAGTAGAAAATTATAATAAAAATATATAATATAATATTTATGTAGATAATTTGTAAATATTTATCAATTTTTATAATTCCAACATATTTTTGACTAACTTTAAAACGTTTTTATCAATCATAGTTTAATGAAAAAATGTTAATCCAGCTAGAGATAAATAGTGTAAATTTATAATTAAGTAAATGTTAAAAACCAAGACAAAATTGCTGCATAATACAAAAATTTGATAAGATTTAAATATTTTATAATTATAAAGAGAAAAAATATATATTTTTCTTATTTTTATCTCTTATTATTACTAACCACAATCTGAAAGAATTTTTAGAAGTGCTGAAAAAGTCTTTCGCTTGTCATCGTAACTTGAATTGGCTTCAATTATTTTTTCGGTTAGTGGTATAAGTTTATCCCAAGCCTGCTGTTCTTTAAGTATGTACAATGCACTAATGCCGTGGAACATCTTTTTACTCAAATGTTCGTCCCAAATTTTATCAGCTTCAGGATTGTCTTTTAAAAAGTCATATATCCAGACTGCATTCAATACACCATATGCATTCTTTTCTAAAGCTTTAATACTCAAATTCCTAACTAAAATAACAAATTTTATTTAATAAAAATATATTCAACATTTTACTAGATTACGATTTAGTTTCTGTTAACACTTTCACGCCGGCATGGTGCATGTATGACCAATGAATTTGCACTGCGCAGGCCGGCATGGCCCATATAAGGGCTATGAAATTGTACAATTATAAATTTATGTAACTTAAAGTAAACTAACACTTATAACTTTTTTCCGTGAAATAAGTATCTATACATGTCACAGAAGCAGCGTGTCTGCCAGGATTGAAAAATATTACGTTTTACTTATTTTTTTCATCCAAATTTATGAATTTTTTAAAATTTTTTTATTATTTTTTTTTTATTTGAGCATTTATTGTTTTAAGCACTAATGAATTCTTTCCTTTTTATAATTTTGAACATTTAAAATTATAAAACTTTCTTTTTTCGTATTTAAAATTAAAAATAGATACTTATATACCTTTAAATTTATTTTTTTATGACCCATATAGGGGTCATGCTAACATTTCTTATATTATGCTTTAACAACACTAAATATGCATATTTATCCATAAATAAGTATTATTTTATAAGAAAAAAACATATGTATGGCTACGGCGTTTACAGTGGAAATTCGTTATACATTACCCATCTTGAGTGTTAAATTAATGCTCACTTTCCAAAATTTAAATATACTTACTTCTTTCTTCCGTTTCTGGATATTCAAGTAAACCTCTAACTATGGGCATACTTAATAACAGGGAAAATGAAGATTTATCTAATGGTCCATTTAATAGATTCTCTAAGTGAGTTAATAATTCATCGAATTTTCCTACACTTATATATGCTTCGTGAGCTAATCGACCAATAGAAAGTCCTCTATTATATTGTGATGCCTAAAAATAAAATAAATAAATAAAATTAAAGAAGCTTGTTTGAATATAAATATGTCAAAAATCTAACTCTTATTTTACACAACATTTTTATAAAATAAGCACAGCCATGTTTCATACAGATATTATGCTTAATAAATTTACTCTTAACTTTTGTAAATATTTCATTTTTGTCTAAAATATGTGGAGTAGAAAGAAGCTTTTGTTCAAAATTCAGAAAATATTGTGTAAAAATTTACGTAAATTATTCAACGCAAATTTTAATTTACACAGGATGCTTATTTTACGTAAAATTTTCAACAGTGTATGTTAAAAAATTTTGTTTAATAAAATAATATAAACTTGGGTTGCTTACAGCATTGTTAAATTTATCAAATAGTTTTACAATTTCCATGATTTTTGAAAAATTGTTATCATTTGCTAATACTTCTAAAATAGTTTTAACTGTATCTTGATAAGCAGTTAATGCTATGGTACCATCATCTAAAACTACCTTTAAATGGCTCAAAGCTTTATCTATATTTTTTTCAGTTGCATAGGCTTCAATCAATGGCAATAAAAACTGACTCTTTATCTCCTTTGGTTCACTACAAATACAAAATAATAATAATAATATGCTCCAAAATTTGTTTCTGATATAATTCGTAATATAAATAAATTATGATATAAATGTTACATTTATCAATACAAATATATTGTGCTATTAAAATAATTAATTGGACTCACTTTTGAATAACCCTCTCAGCTTGTTCCAAATTTCCATCAATTAAAGCTTGGTGAAAATCTTCATTTATGTTATTATTATCATAGTTAGACTTTCTTACAAATGGTACATTTTGCTTATGACTCCTTAGTATTCTATCCAATTCATCTAAAAACTTATTTGAAGGTTGAATGTTTTCCTCTTGCATTTGCGTCCAGACACCAAGACACTTTTCCCAATCGCCTTTCTGTTCTAAAATATAGAATTGCAAAATTTATTTATTGTGAATTAAATTTTATATGTCGATTTGTATTGTAAATTACAAAAATACCAACCATATGCATGAAGTAAGAATACATATAACTTTTCAATGTCAAAATATAAATTTTTGACGAGTTGTACAAAACCCTCCAGCCTTTCCACATTGCCTGTTTCTTGATACCTTTGAGCTGTGCTAATAACTCTTTCCCTTTTTAGACGAAGTCCTTGTGTCTAAAAAATTCATATAATGCATTGTTTTGTTTGAATAAAATAAAAATAAATTTTATCTTATGTTTAATTCTGTACACAATGAAAAGATTTAATGTTTTTTCTGTATCTAACGAAATTCTCCTACATTTTTGTCCGTATTTGATGAAAAATTTTCGAGCAAATATTGATTAAACTGCTTTGAATTAAATTTCGTGAATTTTACATAAAAAGTGTACATTAAACACAAATATTGTGTTATTTATTTTATATAATATTTTATTTAGCAAACAAAGTTAAAAATAAAATATTCAATAAAAGAAAGTGACTTTCTAATAAAATTTTAGAATAAGTTAAAATCAGAAAAGTGAAATATGGTTAATTTTCCATTCTAATATATTATTACTTCGTACAAAGAAAGTTATGTTTCAAATTTCAGTCGAAGAAAGGCACTATTTAGAGTTGCAAGGAGAAAAGTCCCGATCCCGCCAATTTAGATAGCTTTCTTCCTCCGAGATAGTGACATGATTTTTATTCTAAAACACTTATCAAATACTCCTTTATTGGCTGATATATTAGTTTTAAATCTTCTATATGAGACTCTTGATTCATTCTCTAAAAAGATTGTTGACATTCGAACCTTTGTGTTTGCGATAAGGTGTGCCTGTATCATACTGATGATGGTCAGCAGGCACACCAAAGGCCGAAATATGTCCTTTATAGTATATTTTAATTTCGTTCCCTTTTTTAAAATATGAAAAAAAAAAATTTTACATCACTTGATGAAATTTTCTCTTTGAATGCGGATATTCTAACACCTGGCATGGTAGATTTTAAAGACGACTAATAAATCCGCTTACCTATCATTTGCAAAGGTTGAATATCAACAGTCTTCTTAGAGAAAAAAACTTTAACATCTAAGCCCGTTATAATCCAACAAATTCAAATCTTAGGTTCTACTTTTTTCACTTTAATTTGTCAAAGATTTAACGTATCTTTCTTTATAAGGCGCAAATTATAATAAAAATATTCATATTATACTTATAAGATTTTAAATCTATGAACGAAATCGATTATTGTACCTTCGTCTTCTTATTAAATTTAGTATCAATATAAGTTTTGTAAAGTCTTACTTCAAGAATTTTTCTAGCTTGCCGAGGTCTACCGGCCTCAAAGAATGCCACAGAAAGATCGTATAAAGCGTTCATTTCACCGTACATATTTGTGCATACGTCCGTTACTTGTTGCAATTTTTCAGCGTCTTCCTTATTTATTAAACTGATCATTAAATTTGTTTTTTGTGGCGTCATTCTGTAAGTTTCAGCAATCGAAAAGAACTTTTTTACAGCTTCATCCAGTTTATTCCTAAAATTAGCGATAACTGTTATTATTTATAATCATATTGTATTTTAATTTTAATTATTTACAAAATTATACGTTAAGTAATAGTTTTTCAAATTTATATGCTAAAAATTACATTTTCTGATATATTAGATATTTAATTTTTAAGTTTTAAAGCTTAAATTTCTATTTCTATTTGTGCAGTATGTGAAAATGTACTCACGTTTCGATGAGAGATTTAATTAATGGTCCCAATAAATTCGCTGTAATCTCTTGAATAAATCCTTTTTCTTTTAATTTATTAAATACCTCCTCTACTCGATTCGGATAATATTTACAAACAGTAAATAATAATTTTTCACTCTGATAATTTCGTTCTGTGTCCAAATCATTTATTGGAAAATCAAGTGCTTTAAAGGCTTCTGTAAAAAATGATTAATTGAATAATTATGAAATAATAGCTTTTTCTTGAGACCATAATAAAATTGAATTAATATTTTTCATTTCATGTAAGCATTGACAATGATTTTATAATTAAGTTTTGCGATAAAATTTTGTATTTACTTTCTGGTTGTTGAACCGTGAAACATGCCATGGCATAACGTAAGACTTTCATTTTGTCTAACTTAGCATTAGGATCGATTTCAAGTAAGCGTTCGAACCACTTATCAGCATCATCTATATTTAATTTTTGTGAAAAATAATCAATCATTGATGCACAAAAACCAAGAGTATAAGTGGCTTTTTCTTCTTCCAATTCCTAGATTTGAAAATTGAGAATGAAACTTAAATATTTAATTCAGTGTAACGTATTATTTAATTTTAATACTTACTAGCAAAGATTTTTTGAGATTTTCATCATCTTTTAATCTAGCATAACGTTGAATTAATAATAATTTGAACTCAGGCGATAAATTAGATTTGTTCATCAACCTTGTCACTGAAGAGGTAGTATAAGTTTTCAGTGAATGAGATCTGTCTTGACTCAGGGGTAAAACTTTCAATTCATCAGATGTTAATTGTGACAAAATCTCTTGTAGCTTAGGTGTGGACAATCCATACTCTTTCAAACATGTTTCAATTTTATCACGTGCTGTTTCATCAATACTTATTCCCAATTTTAATAATTCATCTAGCGTCTAAAATTATATTTTAGTAGTTTATTTTATATAAGATAAGCAGTGAAATAATAGTAATTTTATTGAAAGGCCGTGAAATCGTACCGTCGAGTAACGAACATTTTTCGGCATATGTATCGGTAATAGTTTAATTGTATTCTTAATTTTGGAGCGCAAATGAAATTTTTTGTTATTAAAAGTATTCTTTGTAAGAAAGAACTGGAGATAAATGTGACACGATCTCGAGACATAGATAAGGGTTGAAAACCTCATTTAAGACTGAAATAGTTTTTCATGATTTGTTTATTCTACGTGTTGAAAAAAATTTCATTTTACAGCTCAAGATCCGTATAATTAAATTTTAGTCATTAAATCAAAAATGATTTTGAAACTATAATAGTGTAAATATTATCTATTTAACATAATAGTTACTATCTTATTTCAAGTAAAGAATCTTGGAATTTCACGATAAGTTAAAAAATCGTAACTTTACTTCTCTTAAAACAATTTTAAAAAGATAGATATTTGTCACATACACTATTATAGTATGTGCGTGGTGCGTACATGTGCTAAGGCATCGGTATGTATATGTATATATAAACACATATACACACTCGCATGCACCGAAGCACGCACAGATACATGCATTAACACTTCCGTACACAAAATCGGTGAACTTTGAATAAGTATATCTTGGAATTTAAACCGTTCATCTTAAGCTTCGTAAGAATATTCTTTAAGATAAAAATTAATTTTTGCCAAAATTTTTATTTTTGAAATTTTATAAATAGCTAACTAAATGTTATAGGAATAAAACTTACTTTTTCAATCAATGATGGATTATCGTGAGCTAAAATTTTTATACATTGACTAACACATTTACTAGCAAACTGTTGAGCATTTAAATATTCATCTGAATTTTCATCATCTTTTGTAGATTCTTGTTGCTGCAAAAAGTAAACTTGATAATATAAAATTTTAACGAATGAGTTGACATCTTTATTGACGGAAAATGCTTGCACGAGTGCACGAGACAGTAATGGTGTTCTGTACGGCATATTTGTTCTGTATACTGCAATTTAAACAATTCAAAAATAAAAAGATCATTAGTCGATTAATTTATTATAATTAATTTTAATTTATAATTAATATCATTGCAAATAATATTACACTGCAATATTTCTCATGAAATTATAAGTTAACACTAGAATTATTTATTTATTTATTCTAATTTAATTGTTCTAAAATAAAAAATATAAAAAATCATGTTTATAATATTGTTTTTATTTTTATTAATAAAAATATTAATATTTTATTTTGATTGGTTAAAAATATTACTTACTGAATTTTGCAGCAATCTCTGTTTTATAATTTTCAAGTAACTCAATTAATATAGCATTTGCAGCAACTGTAAATGGTATGACTTCAACTAAAGCCTCCATATTAGAATTTGTATTTCCCACCATATAAGGTACAACATAGTCTTTTACAGTCCCGATTGATGGATTGATTCCAAAATCGAAATGCATAGTTTTAAGGGTATTTAACAGACCTGTTATACGATAAAATATTTTAAATATCTATGTAATTTGTTAATTTTTAGTTCTGGTATTGCATTTACCTTGTAAATTATTATTTTTACCAAATGAGACAAGGATTGGATAAAAATAATGCTCTCTGATCTCTAATCCATATTCTTTCATAGCTTTCATAAGTGGCACTGCTAGGTGAGTGTAATTTTTAATATAAGAAAATAACAAAGCTTCATCAAAAGCTCCACTGTTTATACCTTCATCCATTATAAGCTTACAGTATTTGATAATGTCTTGTGTAGACTAAAATTTTAAACATTTGTCAAATTAAAAATATTCAATATTTATCGTTGCCAAAATTATAATATTTAATATTTAATTACCAAATTAGAGACAATCATTTTTCTTATAAAAAAGACCCCATCTTTTGCCCCATTATCTTCGTTGTTCTTAGTTTTTATTAATGTTTTTAACAATTTAAATGCTGTATCTAGTTGACTTTTGTCAATTAACATTTGAATGTAATGAACTGCATCCTTGTTGTACGTGCCAGTTTTGCTTAGTAAGGCAATTAACTATAAATTGAAAATTATAATTTAATTGTTAGTAAAATTAAATAATTAATGTTTTTAACACCAAACAGAAAATTCGTAATTTCGGCCTCACTGTAGCGAAAATTAGTACACCTCGGGAGGAAATAAAGAAAGCCTCAGATCGCATATTTATCGTGCAATCTGATAATTTACGTGCGATCTGAAACTTTCTTTATTTTTCCTCCCACGGTGCGTAATATACTATTAAGGAGGTTCTCTCGTTGCAGCGGTGCTTACCTAGCTTTTAAATTAGGAAATTAGATTTTAAGATATTATACGCTATTATCTAATGCAAGAACGTCAAAAATTATATCTAATATCACAATGACAATAGAAAATGTTTAAAGTACCAAATATTTCCAAAAATCGAAAGGTTGGGAAATGCTGTGCATCTATATAGATATACTGATAGCACGAGATAAAAACTTGGACTGTTCTATCTCGAAAAAAACAACCCTTGCCCTATTAAATTTTTTTCCTTGTAATTCTTATTGTTATTTTTTGTCATACGATAATTGTTTAAAAACATTTTAATTAAACTTGGTTTACAATTGAACAAAAATTTTCTTAAAATAGAATTCAGCATATAAACTTTATGTTAAAATAATAAGACTTTAAGCTTGAATAAGTCGCTTAATCACGTCACTTTTCATATTAGAACATTAATAACTTTTTCAGCATTCAGACCGAAAAATTCACTTTCCCAAACTAATTGGGCGGCTAAAAAATAATTTTCTAACTTTTTTCAAAAAATTTTATTATCTGATCTAATATTAACTCGAAAATATAAATTTTCCAATCTCAATATTGAAAAATTATGTTCACACACGGCCAAAATGATTTCTATGCACAGGTGATCGCACAATACTTGAAACAGCTTCGGCGGTTCTTGTACCCGACGATCACTGTCGTGCTAAAAAATCACATTTTCTGGTCTTGTGATGAAAAAATACTATTGTAAAGAAAATTAAAAGGAATTCAATCCCAAAATTTTAAAAAGATTAGTTAAATTAATTTTTGAGAGAACATCCTTAAATGAGAATTAAGAAACTGAATTGAAAATTATTAAAACATATTAAAATGTAACTACATTTCTGTAATTACTTTAGCTACATAAATCATAGCAAACTTTTGTTCTTAGGCACTAATTAAAAAATAAAGACACATGAAGTAGTACCTCATCAACATGTTCAGAATGGTCATTGATTGCCAAAGTGTAAATGACCTCCAAAATGTCACTGTTTGACAAAAAAATTTCCTTTTGTTCACACTCAGTAATTAAAGTTCTTATGGCTGCCAAGTCTCCTTTCTTGGCATGTGCACACAAGACTGCTGTGTAAGTACGTGATGAAGGTTCAATTCCTGCTTGCTTCATTAAATCCAAAACTTTAACAGCACTTATCATATCCCTAATAAAAAAAAAAAAAAAAATAAACAATAAGTAATAATTTTGCAATGCTTGTATTAAAAAATTAAAATAAATTGTATGTAACAATCAAATTTATTTTTTAGAGTAATAGTGTTAATTAATTTACCCTGCTTGTGAATGTCCTTTTATTAAGGAATTGAAAATGTTTTCATTTATAGGTATGTCTTGTTGACTCATGTGTTCCAAAATTTTTGATGCCCCTGCAATATCTCCTTTGCAGCAATATTGTTCAATTAACCGTTGAAATGTTACACGATTTGGATCAATTTTCTGGTCTACCATTTCTAACAAAACTTCTACTGGAGAGAAATCGGTTTCATTCTCAAGATTGACTAGTAACTTGGCATTATAGTGAGATACATCAAACGGAACACCTGTAAAATTAATGTAGAAAAGTTTATAAATTTAGTCTATTGTGCCAAGTTTTTTTTTAGTGCATTTATCTCTTCAATAACCTAGTTCTTTTGCTGTATTCCAAACAGTGTTGGCTATCTCCCTCCTCGTCTTGAAAGTTTCCATGCTCAAAAATTCACCGCAAGATCGAATCAAGAGCAGAGCTTGAACACTAGTCATTTCTCCTGCAATAATTGAACTCGAATTTATTCACAACATTTAATATATTTAATTTATATTTTAAAACCCTTAGAAAATTTTGCTAAATCAAAAGTTTCATCTTAACAATAAGAAACAATCACACACTCAAATACACAAGTACATTAACACAGTCGCACAAAGAAAAATAAGTAGCTCCAAGCTAATCGGGCCAGTGTCTCAACAACCCAGTTCCACTTTTGACAGCAATCGCCAGCCACTCAGCTCCTCGAGCTCAACCCACCCAGCCCAGACAAAACCACAGCAGCCTCCTCACCTTTCTCAGCGACAACTTTCATAATGTACTCGACGTCGCCGATGTGTATCCTGCCGAACACGCGAATCTTCCGGTCCAGGTCATTGATGAGCCCGTCGACGTTGACGTTGGCCAGGTCCGCCTCCTCCTCGCGCCTCTTCTGGTTCAGCCGCCTCCTCAGCCGCATCCGTCTGTCCTCGACCTGCGCCGGCTGCAGCTCCTCCTCCACGGCCGCCTCGGTGCCGGTTACATAATTCCTGGACAAGCCAAACAACAACACCAACGTGACTGACATGTAACAACGCTGTAACCTGCACATCTAGAGCAACACTCACCTATCGCTGGAGAAGACGGCGAGGCGCGAGCTGGCCGTCGTCGACTTCGCGGGCCGGACTCGCTGAAGGCTCGCAGAAGACGAGGAACCTAACCTCCTGCCGCCGGCGACGTTGAGCTTCCTGACGTAGCGCAGCGAGCGCAGCATCGTCGACATCGAGGCAGCTTACGGGTACTCAGCCGGGCGATTAGCTCTGGGCTGGTGAGACTCGGTCCAGCCTGGTTTTACCAGTGAGTGCTGTCTTGCTAGAGCGATTTGCAAGTTTAGCACACACCGCCGGCGCTCGCTTGAGGAGCGAGGAGAGAGACGTAATAGCTGCGCACGCTGCTGCACGTGAAATATTTTCGTAGCAGAGCACATGCAGGAGGTATTGGGTAGCGCTCGCTCTGGCTCTTCGGAGCTCGACCGCGTGTGAGTTGTACATGTGCGTGTATGTATATAAGTGTGTATCATGCGCGTGCTCAGCTGCGCGCTGGGATGTGTTTGGGCGCGCAAGATGAGGAGATGGTTTGAATTAACCTTAAAAGCTTTGGGATGAGTGATGTTTGGATAGAGGATGCTGTGGTGGTTCGGCAGGTGGTACGAGGATGGATCATTTTCGAAGGTGGTTCAGAAATCTGTGACTGGATCGCGGAAACTTGAGGGGATAAAGGTTTACATTCTAATATGTCTAACGAAGTGGAATAACAAGGTAAGAGAAAATTTAATAGTGTGTTTTTTAGTTTCTCATATTGAGTATAAGCAAATTATTCTTAATTATGCGAAAAAAAAAGAAAACTAGATACTTTTGGTGTTAAGAATGTGATACCTGTTGCAACGCGATTTTTCATAAGTAGTAGTAGATAACAGCCGTGTTTATTCAGACTGAATTCTATATTCCGACTTGCAGAAATCTAAGAGCTACAATTTACCGTCTTTACATGTTTATATGTGGGATAAAAGAGCTAAAATAAAAATGGTAGCAGAATTCATTATTTTACAAACAACATCTTTATTAACGATTATTTAGAAAAAAGACAATCGTAGACGTTCCATATTATTCAATAGTTTCCATTGAAATTGAAGTCCAATATTTAAATACAATTATATTCCAACATTTATTCATTTATTCATTCGTAAAAATTTTTTCACTTATCATTATATGAACAACACTAAACTAATAGAGTCTTCCAACTAAATAAAATAAAAAAAAGTTAAATAAAATTGATAATAGTATATAAGTAACTGTATATATTCAACATTAATGTGAAAAAAACTTAACAAAACAAAGAAATTAAATCGTATAGATATATATTATAAATAAAAATCAACAATAATACAAAATAAAAAACATACATTTTTTCAGACACATCGCTTTTAGAACATCTGGTAACCGTTTAATTATTTAATTATCCTTAAAATTTATATACGCTCAGTTCGTAAAAACTTCGGAGTTTAGAAAGCTAGCAGCTGATTTTTCGAAGCGCCTCTTCGATCGTAATATTCAGATACTTAAGATAGTCTTCAAGGAAGGCTAATAACCGGCGGATAAATTCTTTATCCCCGTATGCAAATGCCAAAAATAGCTTTGTCCTTTTCTGGATCATTTTTATTTCCCGGCAACTCTCCCACGCTCTCGTAAACGCGCAGCTACATAAATTCAACAACATTTCGCGGATAATACATCAGGCGTTTTTTTTTTCTTTGCGGAAAACTCATTTCGCTAAGTCCTTAACGTATATGCCGCATCCCAGATATACGAAAATATGGCTTTGTTGCCCCCGGGAATGAATGGTTGCACCGGTATGGATTTTACGTGTGAAATACGTTTAATGAGAGCTCATCTATCTGATGCAACTTTCCTCGGGTAAGTGTGGATTTAAGAATTGTGACTGTGTTATTTAAAAATTATATCGATCAAGTGATTTACTGATGCTATTGCAATAGCTAATTTGATTTCTCTGCTTGGTATTGTATAGTACAAGTGAATGACACTATTAGATATTAGTTTATCACAGTTAAAACTGCCAATTGAGTATAGCTTGGGCTTATTGTGTTAAATTAAAAAGTGCTTTAAAGTTTTGATACAATTTTTTGATGATAATACGTTAAGTAAATAACCTAATTCGCTTTATCTTGACAGAGCTACATTCTTTTGAAATGAATACTCAATTTTGGGATTCTCTAACCCAATTAATCTACCGATGGTAATTTTGTATGTTAAACAACGAATCAGACTTGAATTTTGGCCATTGATTTCAGTTAGTCAATTTACAATCAAACTAAATCTCATCCCCGCCAATTATAACCTTGCAAGAAATCACACGTAAACTGAAATCACGCGTGAAATCACCCAAGAATCGCAAACAACTCCTATTAAAAAACCTTTTCGCCTGCCCAAACAGCCACCCAAATGATTTCACGCCCAATTTTTCTCGCATTCGTCCCCGGGGCTACCTATTGCCCAGTCAAATCCCTGCTTATCGCCACCTCAGAGGTACATGCCGTTGACGAGATAGTCCGCATCGTGAGCGTACGAGTCATGTCCCCTGCCTCGGCCCCGTCGCTTTACGACGCGCAGCCTGCAGGCAATGAGCACAGCCATTACCGCGGTAACTGTCAAGCCCAGGGCCAGTGAGATTACCGCGCCTTTTGGCCGGGATAATTCCAGGTCCTCGAGTTTGGTCCCGTGGTGCCTTATGTGCTCGGCCATGGCCAGGTCCTTGCGTTCTTGCGCGTGACTGTCGGCCATCGATCGCAGTTCGGCCTCGTGAGCTGTGGATTTTTTGAAGATAAGTTGATATTATTCTTACGGGTGATTGGATTGTGGAGAGTAAGAAAGTGGATTACTACCTTTGTGATTGTCTGCTTTGATGCTCTCAGGAGCTGGCTTGCTCTCGTGACTCTCCGGAAGATCGACGCTAGCTTTAGTTTTCGCGACCGTCGAATGAGCTACCTTGTGAGCTTCGTCGCTCGGGACCGACTTCTTGTCGCTATTGTTTTGCATCTTGGATGGGTCGTCCTGCTTCTCTGATGGCTGAAAATAGAAGAATCATGAAATTTATCAGCACTAACAATTTTGAGAAAAGATTAAAATTGCCATAAGTTTTTACGTCGCAAGGTGGTGGTGTCGTGGACGTAGTCGAATGTATCTTTGGTTGCACATCGGACTGCTGTTGGTGTTGTTGCTGCTGCTGATGTTGATGCTGCTGCTCCTCGTGCAAAGGTAAAGATGTGGCAGCCACATTAGGAATCTGCGCTGGCTGAGCCAGCTGATTGTTTTCTTGCCAAGTTGGTTCAACGTGATGGATCACGGCAGGGTAGTAAGGCGCATATACCCGATTTGGATCCTGGCCGTACATGCCACTATGAATTAAAAAAGTTTTTTTTACATTTGACCACAGTATTGATATAAAAAGGGATAATTTAAAATATGTTATGATCTACATACTTGGGTGGTTCCATCTCCTCCATTCGCACTCCCTGTCCCGTATGTTTAAAAATATGAGGAGGCTGTTCCTCTGAAAAAATTTTATCTGTCATTAAAATATACTTTTTTACTATTTGAAATTTAACATCAAAAGAGCAAAACCAATCAAAAGTTTCAGGTAATATAGCCACTTCATAAATGGTATCCACATAATGATTTACCAAAGTACAAATGAATTAGAAAAGAAAATGAACTATGAAGCTATATTACCTTAACAAATATAATCACATTCAACAATCAAGTGTTTGTGTTCACAACATCAGATTATATTAAAAATTTCGAGTTCGAGTGAGTGCTGCACATACGTTCGTAAGCGGGCGGGAGAGCATTCTGGGCATGCATCACATCGAGGGTTTTGGGATTCTGTTCGTAAATCGGCGCTTGGTAATTGTTCCATTGATAGCCCGGAGGCTTATAGTTAATCGGCAGCGGCTGCTGCGGCTGGCCCATACCAGGTCCTCCAGATTCTTCCGGCCCGGACAGCTGGCCTGGCTGCTGCGGGTTGTAACCAGCTCGATTGTAGCCCATCTCCTGCGCAACCGCCATCTGGTGCAAGCTGGGATTGCCGGCCCAGGATTTGCCGCCGTCTTGGCTGTGACCGCCAGGGTATAACATCGGGTACTGCGATTATTAAAAGAATATTAAAAAATGTTATTTAGTGAAATAAAAAATGAGTAAAATCTCGTATGAAATCACACTAGAAATCATCGAATGAATAAATTACGCAAAAAAATTATGTATGAAATCACACGAAGAAATTGTGTGTAAATAAATGCCATAACAAAATCTCGTGTAAATGAACCAAGTGATGAAATCACATATGAAATCTTATGATTTCACGCATTTTACATCTCAAATCACAAATATTTATTTCTCCTGAAGTCATTCAATATAAATTAACTTGTCCTCTGACCTGGCCATGCTGTTGCTGTTGTTGCATCATTTGCTGGTATCTAATGACATCGGGTAACAGGGGAATGTAAGGCTTCGGTGACGCCACGACGACCTGAGGCTGGGGCTGGGGCGGCGGGGGTGGCGGCATGGTGGTTCGATCAACCGGACAACCAAGATCCGCAGACTCGTCGGAGCCGTCAGCACATTGGGGAATGCCGTCACAGACGTTGTAGATAGCTATGCAGTCATCGTTCGAGCGGCACTCGAACTGATTACGGCTGCACGTCGGAACTGTTGTGCATATTGCAATTAATAAGTTTTTGATCTTGTGGATTTTAATGTAGTTCGGGATTAGCTCGACTTACTTTTGATGGGTTCGGGAGTCGTGGAACTAGTAAGGGGTGCCGGAGCTGGAGTCGTCGAGGTCGACGGTGGCATGTTGGTGAAGTAGTTGTACTCCTTGGAAGGTGGCTCCAGCTTCCTAAGATTTATTAACAATTCCAAATGTTATTTTTTAATCTTGTACAAAAAATGCATGTGGTTAGTTATGTCACTTGCCTAAGAGATTTGAGCTCATGCTCCTGCTGATTGCGACGGATCTGCTCTTCTAGAGTTGCGGAATTCTGTAGGTTATTGTAGTTTGTAAGGACCGCGCTGCTGTAATTGGCATGATTCGTGAATTTGCACTTAAAGTCATGCGGTGGACCGCAGTGGAACAGGTAGCAGCTACCTGGTTTCTGTAAAAACAATGTAGTTAGGGATAGATAGATAGATAGATTTATTATTGTATATCATTCAAGTACAAACAAAATACATATGATAAATATACTGCCTATTACATAGGTCAATGTCTTTCGATTATAGTATTGCAATAAGTAGCAATACTTAAACAATAATATCACAGTTTATATTTATGATAGTGTTCCAGCTGGCCTGGTACATGTTTATATAATATGGAAACATGAATTTTAATTTTGTTATCGTTTTGTTAATTTTATAAATCAGATCAAAGTAGGCGTAAGAAAAGCAGGGGCTATTGAAAATACTAGAATATTCTTCGTTTTTCATCCGAATGAAATATTTTAGAGCTTAATTTCTTTCTTATGAAATTAAAAAATTACCACGAGTATTTCAGCGATAATATTTGTAGATAAAGCACAAAATCTATTTTTTTTCTATAAATGTTTCTTTCGCTTTCTGAAAGTAATTAAACAAATAAAAAAGTCTATATTTTATTACTTATACTCTATTAACTAATAGGGCTTCCTTAATTTACAATTTTCAGAACTATATGAAATAAAAGTAATATTGCTCTTAATAGTATGAAATAATCTTTGGTACAACATATACATGTATCATCCACATGTAAAACAGTTGACATTCACACGCACACGGTTAAAAATTGACAAAGACTTGATTGTTAAGAGAATTCGATTAAAAGAATCGCGCAGTATATAGACCATGTGCCGCAACCTTGGCAGGCGTGCAGATATCAATTTCCCACTCTCATCAAAGCGTTACATTTTATACACCCAAAACATAAAAAAACCTCGCGCGCAAGTAGTAACAGTCCCCACACGTCGGACAACGAATAACAAAAACCCATCGTCAAGCCATCGTCCGTCTAAATAATCAATTGCGCAGGGTTAAAAAAAAGGTTCAATAATAAATATTCCGCTCCAAAATAAATAACGAAGTCACCGTCTAAATATTGCATTCGAACCCTCCTCCCCACCTACGGTCAGCTGCACCCCTTAATTCCCCATCATTCATTCCCACCTACCCGCAGCAAAACAAACAAACGCGCCTCTCACCCAGCATAACCATCACCTGGCCCGGTTCATCACCACCTCGACCAACCTCACCTTCTCTTCAAAGATGAAAACGTCGCAGTTGTCCGTCTCGCAGCACCACTTCATGCACTCCACTCTGCTCTCAACGTCAAACTCCGTCAAGTACTTCGCCCCCATATCTCTGGAATCCTGGGTCCTGATTATCTTGTCCTTGTGGACGACGAAGCCGTCGAGGCAGCTCTGGAGCTCGAGCTTGTCGAGGCCGGCCTGGGCCAGGACGCGGCTCACCAGGAGCAGGAGGCCGAGGAGCCGAGGCGCCCGGTGGTACATGACGACGAGACGGAGCTGACGGGGCCGGGGACACCCGGGTCGGAGATGCACACACAGCTGCACGCGCGCTGCTCGTGCTGGAGAGCGTGATTTTTCCTTTTAAGGGGGGGTGCCTGGTGCGCATGTGCGGGAGGAGGTGGGGATCGGAGCGAGGAAGTTGATCAATATACTCGCGCGAGCGCGATGGAGATGGGGGGAGGTATGGTGCGGGCTGTAAAAAGTGTATATGGAAATGAGGGGGGCTTTTTGAAATTGGATGGAGGATTGAGGGCGTAAGGAGGAGGGATGGGTTGTGGGGGTATGGTCGTGGGGATGTGTCTTTGTTGGGCGAGGAGAGAGATGGATAATGAGCGTGGACAAGGGATGAGTTAGTCTTTTTGGAGGGTGGAAGGGTTTTAGGTTTGGAGAATTTTACGGTGTGAATGGGAATGAGACTGATGGTTACGCGACTGTAAGAAGATTCATATTTGATGTTTTCATTTGATTTTAAATACGGTTCTTTTTTACAGATATGATAAATTTACTTTGTTAGTTTATTTTGCAAGCTGCACGCCACCTAGCGGCGATGAGGTGGAGTGAGTTAGAATAATCTCTAATGGTCTTTAGATACGTTTTATTTTAATATAGATTAATTTTATTTATAGATACAAATTTATAATATTTTTTTAACGAGTTTTAGTATTTACTTATACTTAAAAATAAAAATTGACATAGAGGCACCATTCAAGAAAAAGCAGCGCGATCATTTGACTTCAGCAGCGTTGAGCGCGATTATTACTTGGACGAGTACTCGCACATATTGTTTTATCAACCAAAAAGGGCTTTTTCAATGGTATTTTCAGACAGAAGGAATAACCTGGATAGGCTTCGTAAAATTTATCCAAATTCAACCCTCCAGTCATTTTTTCTTTACATACTCCAAGTTTTTCCTCACGCCACAGTTAGAAGTTGCTTGGGCAAATGCGGGTACTGTAATGAGGACGGGCAAAACGTGGTACTTCATTCGTATAAGTAACTTCCACTGAGGAATTGTAGTACGAAACTTCTGGGATAAACTGGGTTAGGATTAAATGATTAGATGTAACTTTTAAAATAAAATAATTCTATACAGGAAGTGATAAAAAAAAGAAATAAACACACACAAAAAAGTAAACTTTGTATATTATTTTATTATATCTTTTATAAATACTTATAAAATGAAATTCATTAACAAATAGCTGAAGTAGCTTTTATACTTTATTGAATAAAGCAATTGGAGCGATTGCTTTTAGCTGCTCTTATTTTTAACAATACCATCCTCATGATATACAGAGTAAAATTTATGCAGAAAGTATTGACATTCTCGCGTCCTTTTATATCACATCTACTTAACTTAACAAGATACTCGACTCGTAGATGTAGCATCGGCCACGGAGAATTAATTAAAAGCGCCAATTATAAAAAAGAGAACACTGGTCGTACCTACATTTTTTTGTTCATGTTGTTGAAATCCTAAACAAATAATTTATAAACATACTAATTAACCCTTTGAAGACTTGTCTGTACTAGAGCATTTAAAAACATTAATAGACCTGTATTCATCACAATAAAAAAGTTTATTCTGAAATAATATTAATACTATTGTTGTCAAAAATGACATTGCGGTAACTATAAACGGCTGTCGATAAACCAAACGATTTCTTTTATGAAGCGACAGTTAGTCATTCGATTGTATTTATATTTGTTTCTATAAAAGTATATTATGTTTCGAAGCGATGGTATATGTCAGTAGTTTTCAAAGATAACTGCGTTAGTCTATTTTTTCTACAATTTATTATAGCTTTGATTACTTCTATTTATCCAGATTTTCTTATTTTTCCGAACATAAAATCTTTAATTTTTTCCTTTAAAAACACTTAATGTTCATATAATTTTTTCCTTTAAAAAAAAGGTTGTTAATCTTTTCTTGTAATGAATGAGTATAAATTTAAATTTATGGCCACGATTTGTTAATGTATGAATTAGCTAAGTGTTAAATTTCAACTCGTTTCTCCTCCTATCTCGAGCGCGCGTTTAAACATGCAAGTCTCAGTTTTTTGAAAACGTGAAAATTTATTTTTTGTTAGTTAATATAGTATTTTAAAATATACTATTTTGTTCTTCTAAGTTTATGACGGAAAATTATGTTCTGTACTAGAAAAATTTCTTGTAATATTTTTTGGTTAAAATATTTTAAAAGGTTTGAAAAGGTCTATTGATTCCAGAATCTGGAAAAGTTTCCAAACGACCTTTGTTTTTCCTTCAGTTTTTCGTAAAATTTTTATAGATTTTGGCACCGACACTTTCCGGCACATCGAGAATTTCCGCCTAGCGGAAAGATTAATTGTGCATTTGGTATTCCCGTAATCTTTTTCCATTTTCTTAAAGTAGTTTAATCGTTATGTCAAAAAAGAACAAACTATAATATATAAATTCATTTAAAAATAAAATAAAATAATTAATTTTCGATTTTAATTGAAACTGCGCAAAAGGTTATTATGAAATAACTAGGTTTTATTCGATAATTACTACTTAATCAAACATCCATCGTTATGAACACTTCCAATTAATCAAAAATAAACAAGAAGCGCACTATTCCAAACCGTACCTACACTCAATCCTTCAGTATTAATTCTGGCATCCCACCAAAACCCGACATAAAACACCCAAAAACAAATCTCTCCAACCCTAACCTCAAATATCCCACTCTCTCCCAACCCTCAAAACCCCAACTATAAACCATCCCACACCCCAAACAGTCCCCTTAAAAAAAAAAGAACACTCACCCCGTCGACTCTTCAAAAACTCGCGCCATATCGAACTCGCGCAGGCCGCGCGTTCGCTTCCTTACCCGCACCATACATCCCTCCAGCTCCTCTATACCTATATACACACAATAACCTCTCTCTCTATCTCTATCTCACTCTCCATCCCATCACCCACCTCATTCTCTCTCTCTCTTTCTCTCTGTCATGCACTTCCTCTCTCGATAACAGTACTATAAAGCTGGACTCCGAGTCAAAGGGGGGGGAGGGACACACACAGGCAGAGTAAGTAGTCAGTCTCCTCTCTCTCAGCCAGGCTCTCGCAGCACACACGCAGATGACGTCACGCGTCGTCGGCAGGATTTTCGCGAAAACACCGTAATCGAGAAACGTGGCTATATACCCAACTCTCTCTCTCTCTCTATCTTTCTCCAAACCCCCACCTTCGAACTCGACCCTTCTACAATAACACATAAGCCCGTGTATATATACCCCCCCTCCTCTACTTCCAGTGCGTGTCCCCTTCGCGCTCGGAGAGCCGTAATACACATACACACACAGAGAAGCGCATAATGGAGCGCGACGACGTCGTCGGGCACTGCCGATCGGTCTACCATCACTGAGCCTCTCTCTCTCTATCTCTCGGAAAAAAAGTTAAACGCCGAGAGTCTATCGCGCTCTGGAAGAACTGTGTGTATATATAACGATAATACGAAAGCTCGCGCGGAGATAGTTTAAAAGGAGAGAGAGAGTCCGAAAAGTGGATGCGGACGACGTGCTCTGCTGGTCAATCAATGGTGATCGGCTGGATTCGGCGCGCGGGAGCCGCCGTCCGGAGATAAGCTGGGAGCTGGAGCGCGACTATGACGAGGCGCGGACGACTGTCAACAGTTGTTGTGAGTATGTTTAAGGAGGCTCGCGCGAGGTTGAAGGATGCGTGGAATGCTTAAGGTAGGAGGCGAGTGTTTTTTTTTTCAAAGCCGAGAGAGAAGCAGGCATATGTTGTGGGAGGCGCGCGCGGGAAGCCCCGGACGCGGCTAAGGAGACAGTGAACAGATGCCCAGAAGCCCGGAGGATTGGGTTACGCTGATTCTGCAGGTTTTTTTTTCTATGTGAGCGCGGACGCGGAGTTGCGATAGGAAGGAGGGCGGCGAGAGGAGGTGGTTACTTGGGGGCTTCTGTGGGTGATGGGTTCGATGCCAGTTTGGTGCTTCTGGGATGGAGGGTTTTACGAGTGCTTTTGGGTGCTTGGGGTGGCGAGGAATTTGAGATGTGAGATTGCATATGATGACTTTGGTAATTTAGTGTCTGTGTGGTCCGTTGGATAAGGAGTGAATTTCGTTGGAGGTGTTGTTTTGGCTTGCTGAATGTGAGTCACTCGGCGTTTAAAAAAGATTACATTGATTAAAGGCAATAAAAATACTTGAAATCAAGAAATCAGCACCGCCACATTGGTGCTTTAATTGTAATTGAACGCCAATATTGGATGATTAGCTGTACTTACCGATGTTCTCTGAAATCCAGAAATTAATTTGACATATTGTTTGACGGTGACTTGTTCTTTGATAATATAATACTTTTATTTTTTTAAGTTGATTCCAGTGCGAGTTAAAATGTGGAGTTTAAATTGTTAAAGAAATTGGTAAAATAGATTGTATTCAAAATTATTGATAACTTATTATTTATAATTTCACATAAACAAAAAATGAAGTCAGTTTTATCAAATATTAAAATCTTTCTGTATTAATTGGAAGATCATATATGGGAATAATTTTCTCCAATAATAGAATGATAGAAAGTTGAATAAATATTGAAGACATAAATATCTAATTGAAATTAATTAATACAATGAGCAATCTAATTCTTACAATATACATAAAATTAGAAATTTCATTGCCACATTTGTTACAGTTCTAATATTTACTTAAATATTTTCATAATAATGTTGTAATTATAGAAAGTAACATGAAAATATTACTAAGTCAATTTATTAGTTAACATTTTAGTATGAAAATTTCATACATTTATGTGTCAAACCTTTGTTGACAAGATATTCAAATTTCGTATGGATGACAAGTAATTTGTAGAGACAAAGCAACAAAGAATGATAATTTTTCATAATCATATTCTCTATAAAATAATCTAATCAATAGATTCCTTTTCAGATGGTGCTGCTTAGTCAGAAACATCGGCAAAGTCATTACTAACGAAACGGCATGCATACGAGTCTGGCTTCTACCAACTCTAGCGTGGAATGAACGAAGAAGAATTATTAAAACGGTCTGCTGCAGAAAGGGATCGAATATTCAGCTGCTATGACCGTGGTAGGGAAGGCGCAGAGATCGATCCTTGGGAGGATCCTGCCTACGAGGTCTATCATACCACAGACAGATATGGATTCATACAGTAAGTGTTTAATTGATCTAGCTAAAGTGAAAATAAATATCTGATTCTTGATCTTGCTTACATTTTTTATTAGCTACTGTGATTTATTAAATATAAACCTTATTTGATATAAATCTTTTATTTTTAGTAAAATTAATAACTTTTGTATTCTAGTGATAAACGGTTACCACAGAAAATGGATCCGAATGAAATCAAATCACATAGGATCGAAATGGAAAGGGTAAAAAAATGGGAAAAAATGACTAAACAATGGAATAGTCCTGCAACCAAGGAAAAATTAAGGCGCAGGATTTATAAGGGTATTCCTGATAGGTATCGTGGTGAAGTTTGGATTCTTCTCTTAGGTATTACTAAGTTAAAGGAAGAACATTCTGGTAAATATGAAGAAATGTTAGCTCTTGCCCGTCAATGGTCTACTGAAATTAGACAAATTGATGCCGATGTGGCTAGACAATATAGAGATCATATTAATTATAGGCAAGTACATTTTATAATTAATCCTTTCTTTTTAAAAAATTATAAATCTAATATTGACTGATATAAATTAAAAAATTGTTCATTTTCTTTTGATTAATAAAACTTTCTTTTCTGTTCTAGGGAGAGGTATAGTCTTAAACAAAGATCCATGTTCTATGTCTTGGCAGCCTATAGTATGTATAATATGGAGGTTGGATATTGCCAAGGCATGTCTGTACTTGCTGGATTACTTTTGTTGTATATGGATGAAGAAGAAGCATTTTGGGGGTTGTCTGTTCTACTGACTGATAAGAAGTACAGCATGCATGGTATGTTTTATTTTAAATTTGATCAATAACAATAAATCAGTTACAGAATTTAATTATCAATTTGAACAATCAAAATTCCAGGATTTTATGTAGATGGTTTTCCAAAGTTAAATCGCTATTTAGAGCACCATGACAAAATAATGAATAAGTTCCTTCCAAAACTGAAGCGAAAACTGGAAAAGTGTGGTTGTGACTCCGTACTTTATGCGTTAAAGTGGTTTTTCGTCGTATTTCAAGAAAGAGTAAGTTTTTCAATAATTATCTTCCATCGTTACATATAATTTTCAGTAATAATTATCGTCAGAATAATAAATACAAAAGACAATCAATCTTTTATAATTTTGTTTCTAATTCAAAATGTAACACTCGTTCGTGTCTCTTTACAGACGCCTGTTAGTCTCGGTCTTCGCATTTGGGACATATTCCTGTTCGAAGGCGACCGGATACTGTCGACATTCGCGTACACGGTAATGAAGATGCACAAGCGCCAGCTGATGACGATGGAAAGTCTTGACGAGTTCTGCAATTACCTGCAGATCAAACTCGAGAAAGACTTTGGCTACGACGACGACACGGTCATAACGACAGTGGAACGCAGTATGGAGGAGCTGAAGCGGGCCAAGCTCGATTATCCAGGGCCACCGCTGCCGCACGAACTGCCGCGCCAGCCTTTCGGCACTTTTAAAGAGCCTAGCTTTACTAGCAAGGTATTGATGCTACTATTGATATTGAGATATGCCTTATTATTCATGACTTATTAATAGATTAATGAATTTTATTGTTCAAGTATTGATTGACCCATTTATGTCCATTGGATCACTTTCGATCAGTGTCTGGATAAAATAAGTAAATACATTAGAAAGAACAACAGTTTTTTAATAATGTAATTAATCAGTAAATTGTTTTGAATGTAAATGGGTTAATTTTCTTTTCCCTAATAAAACGACTGTTTCTAGATGGAGAAACAGGTGTACAATATGCATCTTTGATCTGTTCAATAAAAGAAACATGAATTCTGTTCTAATTCTGTTCTTTATCTCTGTAGGTGGGTCGACGTGCTGACGAATTCTCGGAGGCCCAGCAGGCGATGCGCGATTCTGTGGCCCAGCGCCGTCAGACTGTGGTGATCGAGGAGGAGAGCCGTGATAGCAGCGCTACGCCCACGGAAATCGCGATGGCCAACAATTGCGGCGGTAATAACAGCCTCGGCGGTGAGTCTCCCCTCGCCACTGTTGACCACCATTGCGAAACACACACAACTGACATAAGCACTGCTACTACTACCAATACTACTACCATCACTACTACTACCACTACTACTACCGCTAGTACTAATACCGCTGATAACACGAACGGCAAGGACATAGTGCGCGATAGTAGCCGCATTGACTCGAACATAAACGTCATACTTATCTATAACACACGGCTCTGAAGAATCTCAAGACTTGTTTTGTTTATTCTTGTTTCTTGATACTACTAAGTATTTCTTTTTTTTTAACACACACGCACAATCGATTCGAAATGATTTATGTACTATCATAAATAATTGCGTGAAAACTTTACTGTTTACCTACCTGTCAGTTTTCAAAATAACAATGATTTAGAAAATATATTTGAATAATGAAACACTTTTGCATGACGTCATTTTCAAAAACTAACATATAATTTACTGAAATCCTACATACAATAAACTACAAACTTCTACATACTTTTTTTACGCGCAATCAAAAATGATCGTACATAATTCATTTTGATAGATATAAACATACACTGGTAGAAAGACTTAAATACGTATGTGCTTATCCTTTTGTAAAGTTAAAACTTTTGTACTAGGAGACGCATATATGTGTAACGCGAAGCGCAACAAAATACTCAGTAATTTTATTATTAAACAAAGAAAAGTAACGTTTATTTTGACATACAAATGATATTTAGTGCCTTTCGAGCGTACGACACGAGGACGATAAACGACACCGTCTTCTTTGCAATCATAAGTAGAATCGAATTTTGGTAGAGTCGCGTGTAGTAATTAGATGAGATTCTCGCGTAGTTATTTACAAAACTGTGACCATAAAAAGAGAAGGAATGTTTGTTTTACTAGATTTTTTGTCTAGTTCAATCACGTAGAAAAGAATGTTCAATTTTTCGCTTTGATAAAAGTCATTATTGTAGTATGTGTGTTTTTGTGGAATTGATTTGTATATTTTTATATCGTATTATATTATATCATGGGTAATATAATAAAATATTTAGGAAAGATAAGTATTTGCATATTATTCCATAAAAATAATTTTAATCAATTATAAATATTAAGGGGCTGTGATAAAATCGCAATTTACAAATTACATCTAAACAGTACTGATAAAATTTTGAAAAAAATTTAAGATGAAAGCTGTACATAAACTTTTTACATACCCTTGATATTTACTACTTTTACTAACATTTGCTACATATTTGCTCGAAACTCCTTGTTTTCCTTTATAAGGATCGAACTTGCTTCCCTTCTTCATGCATGGACGTGTGTGACATAAAACAAATTTTTTCTGATTTAACCATTTGATAAATAACTTTATAATAAAAATAAATATGTTTCTTTGAATTTCTTGATGTTTATAATTAACATATTAATACAAAATAACAATTTTATATTTTTGACTTTGTTACTGATACTTTATTTACAATGGATGTTAAATTCTAACAAAAGATGTTTTTCATAGGTGTTTAACGGAAAAATGTAGAAACGTAAATTGTGATGTTCGAATGTATTAAATGTTTAATCATGCTTTAGATTATTTTTATTTTTATGTTATCTCTCATATTTTTCATCACTGATGTATATTTGCATTAAGTTTTTTAATAATTTTGCTCAGTTTACACATTTATTTGTAAAATTCGCTAGATTCGTTAGTGTTATAAATTTTATTACACCTTCAATTTCGCGCATTGTACCATTAGAAATTTTAATTTATATAGTATCTTGTAATGAGAGTTGGTGTTGTAAATAATATTGTAAATAAGAAAAGTTACAATCAAAATTATTTACAGTCAATATATCTTTAACAAATTAACAATTAATTCTTTCAAAACAATACTTGTTCTTTAACAATTAGTTTTTTCAAAATAATCATTTTACTATCTTTAAATATAACTGAGCCGCAATCTTAACGCATGAATCTGTTTAGGTGTAATGTTCCGTGAATGACTTTTCTCAAAATTATTATAATTATAAAATTTTTGAGTGCACAATTAAGTATCAAATCTATCGGAATTATTATAAAACTTAAATCGTAACTAAAGTCACACTAGATTCATCAGATTGATTACGAAAAAATAACTTGTCAAAACTATTCAAAACCAAAAATACGACCACCGTTATCAAGTAAAATTCACGCGTTATTCTACATTAAAAAAAAAAAAAAATCAACCAAAAAAAAGAAAGCACGACGTCAATGGTCCTTATGTATGTATGCGCAGGAAGCAAGTTCTCCTTCGACCCGAGCCTGGCGGACGGCTGCTGCGTCTCGCCGCACGGCTCTAGGCGCTCTCTGGCCGACACCTCGGTCACCTCGACGGCCGACCTGTCGGTCTTCAGCTCGGCCACCCGCAGCCAGGCCCTCGACAACAGCCTGGACACCCAGTCGAACGTGAGCGTCGGCAGCTCGGGCAGCGGCGGCCTGCCCACGCCCAGGGCCACCTCGCACCAGCCCAGCCCCGACGTCGTGCGCATCTACGTGCCCTACGGCCTGCCCACGTCCGGCGGTGTGCAACCGCCCACTCTGACGCCGCCGATGGGCATCTACAAGGACGACCTGCCGAGGACTCTGCCTCGCTCACTGGAGACGAATAAGATCAGGATCAAGGTCGACCCGGATCAGACGCCCATCGTCGAGAATCTCAAGCCGTTCGCGCTCGACAGTCCCGAGCTCGAGCTCGACCTCAAGTAGGATGTTCTTTTTTTTTTTGTTTAGGATCCTTAAACTCGACTGCTCTGTGCGCTAACTTCTTCGGTTTCTTTTTTCTTTTTGGAAAGAGGATTTTAGCGGTCTGCGCCATACGTCCTGATGTAGAGGAGTTAAGTTTTGATTGTCAGAGGGTAATTTTTTTTTCACGCTGTAGGTATTTTTGAAGGGGATTGATTAATATGGTTGATAAGCCGTTATGATTCGTCCTTTTTTCTCAGTTAGAAAAGGCGCTGAAAATGATCTATTATTTTGATCGATGTTGCAAGCCTGTTTTACCGACGCATTCATTTTTATTAATTTATTATAATGACTATTCACTATTCTAAAGAACGCACATTTATCTCGCGATCTGTGATATCTGCAATAACAACTTTAAAGGAAAGTCATTTTTATTCCTATTTTTTTAATATAAACATTGAACTAAGACTCAATGGTTAAGAGTTTTGATGTTATGTATGTAAAAAACTTTGCTCCTTTTGAATTAATTTAAGTATTGTTATGGTAGAAATGATTTTCCTTGAATATAAATGAATTTTAGCTTTAAAAGATTATGGGCAGAATGCAAATTCTATAGAGTATAAGTAGTTATTAAAGTAGATTACGAAAATGAAAGTGTCGGTTATCTAAGAGCAGGATAGTGTTCAGAAATTTTTCTTAACAGGAATATTTTTTAATGCACGGGAACATTAATTAATTTTGATATAAGAAAAGAGTGAATTTAAGTATTATATCGGCTAAATAATTCCATATTAAATGCAACAAAATTCTGATCATTCCAAATTTCAGTATTCAATTAAAACTAATGACTCTTTTCCTTAAAAAAACAAAAAATTTTCCATGATTCAATGAATACCAAACAAATTTTTGGTTTGTACATTAAAAAGAATTCATGTTAAGGTTATTGTTTTGTAAAGATTATTTGCAATTCATGTACTACATTAGAATTTGTAAGTTTGTATTTGTACTTGTTAGTCATGAATCTCTAACAAAGACTAAAAAAATTAATATAAAGAAAAAATTAACTTTAGCTGAATGTATTATTTTTATAAACAGTGAATTCCAATTTAGTAGCTTAATAAAATAGTTTTGAAACCAAACATTCTAATATTTTGCAAGCAAATACAGATACAAGTACGAAAATGTACAGATTATTGAATTTCTAACTGTACTAGGAAACACCAAATTTTGTACTTCCTTGAATCCAGTTTCACCGTAATGGCCAGTTTTTGCTAATCATTCGAAAAAGAAAAGTAGTACCCAATTACTTTCGAATAATTAATGAAAATGTCCGTGAAAGTAAAATTAAAGTACAAGAAACAATTCTTAGTCCAGGCATTACAACTATTTACGCAATTTTTGCTAGATTAGCTATGTGATCTATAATAATACTTATTTTTGTATTGAAATTCCATAAAAGAATGTACTAAATTATGAGATACGTAAAGAAAACGTCAAAATTATCAAATACTCAATTTAAATTGCATTTTTGCAATAATTTAAGAATTATGTCAAATTAAGAAACTAATTAAGACGATGGTTGAGATTGAACGGGAATACTTCACTCACGCAATTGTATGAATTGTAAATCACGTTTACGAAACAATGTTTTTAAAATAATAAATGTAAGTAAAGAAAAAAATTAACGAAGATGTCTAGCACTGTTCGACAGACATGGGCAGAGCTTATACGCACAGAGGAAATGATAGTAAAATATGATTTTACAAAAGCTTTATGACTTCTACAATCACTTTTTTTTTAATATGATGATACACATTATTGATAATAAACGCGCAGCATAAAAAGTAAATATGCATTATATTATGCAAATAGTTATTTCAAAAATATAGTTCCAAGTACAAAATGCAATTAATTGTATGTTAATATTTAATCATAAATTTAATTGATTAAATAAAATAACGATGTATTGAAACATTCGAAACTTGTACATCGTTTAATTTGTTTTCATAGATATCATAAAATTTGAGTAAAATCATATTGCATTACTTTTATTTTCTTGATGCAGCTCTAGTTATTATAATAGCAATTTTAGTCATGAATGAATGCATCGACTAGACGATGGATCGATGAACTATTTTTTGTACGATAATAAAAGCTAATTTTTTTATACAAGTGGTAAAACAATTCTTTTAGCATAAAAATAAGTCAATTCACGTACTATATAAATAATTACATCACTTGTATATTGAATAGTTTAAATCTAATCAATATAAAATACATTTTCCCGATCTTAATGGTATTATCGTTAAAATTGTACTAATTTTTTGCGAAGCTTATACGCTATTTAATTTGGTTAAAGGGGACGTACTAATTGAATTTAACAAAGAAATTTTATATTTATTAATAATTTGGAGGAAGATCAGTTATCTTTTGTTATACGGGATTAAGAAGTAAAATATATTTATTTATTTGTGGTAATTGGGGACAAGATGTGGAAAATTACATAAAAGGATAAATCATATTTTTTCTATCCATTTATATATTACTGTATTATTATATTTAATGTAAGACATGTGTTCAGTATTTTATTATTATCATTATTATAATTATTATTATCTTTACTGATACCGATGGATGTATATTAATTAAAAACAAAGATGAATTTTGTAGATTGTCCAATGGCAAGCCAACCGTGTAATTATGTGTTGTGTGTCGACGATCGTTGAACGTTTCTAATTAAGTACATATAAATGTAAAATGCCCATGTCTGTTCATAGAAAGAGAAAAAACTCCAAATACTATGATACACACGTTGTTTTTCATCATCAAATCATATGCTTCTTCTTCTTCTGGGGCCTAAGAATTTTTGCCTTCCGCGCTGTACTTTTTACTATACGAGTGTCGCCTAACTTGCATTTTAGGGATACACTATTACAGAGAAAAGAAAAATAAGAGAAGAATAGTATACATAATGCTCTCTCAATTTTTTATTGAGTAAATTTTTAGCGTATAAGAGAGAAAACTTGTTAATCTAATTTTCTTTATTGCGTTGGCGTCTCGTCGATTAAATATAGGCCGTCAAAAGATTTAATTCATTTATTGGATATTAGATTTTTGTTATACTGACATCAGCATTTTTATCGACATTATTGACGTCATGTTTATAAAATATTGTAGCTAATATTATAGTTTCATTTACATGATACGGTTGAATACTTTCTTACTTTTATTCTTATATTTTCTTTTCTTTACTTATTTGTTTATTTTGTTTCGAAACTTCATAAAAAATTGATCTCTTAAAAGTACTGACACTTGTAAAATAAATATAACCTTCTGACAGTAATAAAAACATAAACAAATTTATTGGAATCAAACTCATTTTCTTTCTTACACGCTAAGATTTTACTCTAAGAACGATTGAAGGGCAGAAAATATAAAGTTTTTTCCTTCTTCCGATGACTACTAGCTCACTCTTCGTAAAATTCGCTGTGTCATCGATTTAATATATAGCATGTAAAATACTACGTAAAAATAGAGAGGATACAAAAAAGTACGTGTTCAAGCGAATGCATTGACGGTAGAAGGCCATTGTTGCAAAAGGTGTTCTCAAACTCGCGTCGACGACGACGTGTTTGTATATGTGAAACGCGAACGCCTAAACGATTTGTTAAAAAAATTCGTGTATTGTAGAGCTCTGCAAAGAAGATACTTTTTCTAATGAAATTTCAAAGTTCTATGTAGTTCAAATGTTGTTGGATAAGAACTTCCCATTCAAGCCGACGCCGCAATCTACCGTTTCAGCCATAAAAACTGATTTTTATTTCTACACAATCCAAGAAACAATCTCAAAGTTCACAGTAACGAAGAAAGCCATACAACTCTGTATACATCGAATGTAAACTTAAAGATATTTTAACAACGCATTAAAAAAAGCTGGTATTTCTTAGTTGAGCTCGAAGTCCACGTTCGTCCTAGCTTTAGACCAAACGGGGGATATGCAAAGTAGAACTGCAAAAATAAATGCTGTCCATCAAGCGGCTAAAATTGACTAGTACAGCGTCAACTCGCGCATGGTTAACATGAAACACACAAGGGAAA
Source organism: Eupelmus urozonus (assembly GCA_900480035.1). Taxonomy (NCBI): domain Eukaryota; kingdom Metazoa; phylum Arthropoda; class Insecta; order Hymenoptera; family Eupelmidae; genus Eupelmus; species Eupelmus urozonus. The sequence continues at coordinate 27,170 of UELX01000186.1, read as the reverse complement.
GGGCTACGTATACATATATATTATAAATATAAATGTACAACCAGACGATTTAATTTCCTCTCGAGCTAAAAGTGTCGTGTTGGCGAGATAAAAAAAACAGAACCCTGTCTATAATGTAATACTCGTATACAAAACAAGATATACATATATAAATATTAAAGCAAGATAACAAGAAAAAAAAGGTAAAATTAATGCATCGGTACGTGTATCGTGTGTATATAAAAATAAGTATGTCGTAATTATACTTTTGTGAATACCGCAATCCTTTTTCTCCCCTCCTTCGTAAAATGAGGATGAAAAAATAAAACAAGTAAAAAATTATTAAAAGTATATTATATATATAAAGTAAACAAATCGTGTCCGAGTAGATCAAAAGAGAATATATTATATATTAATGAGATTATTATAGAGGAGAAGTAGTTGTAGAAAAAAAAATAATAATCTCGAAGAGAATGGATCAAAGAGTTAAATTATAATAAATAACAAAAATGAATGACTTTGACGAAGCACCCCCCTGTAATTATAATGATTGATATTATGATTATTAATTTACATTATATTAAGCGCGTGCCAACACAATATAAATCTTAGTTTCGATTGACAAGTGAGGTTTCGGCGAGCAGCATCGTTATTAGCTGATTAATCAGTTACAATTTCATTAGGCTTTTTGTGTTTGACGCGAAATGGCGGGTCGAGTTGAACAAACCTTCAATTTACAATATTATATTCAAACCCACAGTAAAAACTTTCTTAAAAAGTGATGAAAATTTAATGATTTTACAACAAACAACAATCATTTCCCAGCTAAAACCAATAATTTAATCAACAAAAATTTTGATAACTTTCTCCTTCGTGCCCGCTCAATTGGCTCTAATCGAGCCCTCTTCCGCCGCGCCCACATAAACGTGTATTATCTATCGAGCAATCAATAAAGACGTACAAGCTCTTTCGTCATTGCGGACGCGCGCGCGAGAATGCGATGAGCGAAAGAAAAAAAGAAACATGGAACTAAACCATTTTGCGAGCTTGCATTTTTTTTTCTCTTAGATTACGAAAAAAAAAAGAGAGAGGGAAGCTTGCGTGTATAGAGAAAGAAAAGATAAAAAAAGGAATTACAGAGAGATTATAGACAATTGCAATAATTTATTTGAGACTGTTCTATTCTCTGACTTATCGATAATATATCGCTCCCCTGTCCCACTGTACCTCCTCGACGAGAGCGCGCATTTTTAATGTAAACATAATTAATTATATAAGCGAAAGACGATGAAAGAGAGAAGGGCATGTCCTTAACTTTTCATCCTTGCATCATCGTTCGTAACTGCACATGTACACCCTACCTTAATTCACTCCACGAATTGCACGAAATTTTTTTCTGTAATGCGAATTCAGCGAGTTTCGATTGCATCGCGGCTGTAGAATGAAGGAGAAGTCGAAAATTTGTACGACGACGCATTGATAAAATGATGTACATTCCCGTAAATTTTAAGTATTACTGTGGGTATCAGGACAGATGTATACGAGCGACTCACGGAATTGCACGAATCGCGGAGATATATCCGTTTGCGTTTGCGTTTTGTTATCGTCCGTTTTACGATTATACTGCTCCGTTTCGTCGTCTTTTTTTTTCTGTACTTCCATTGCAGAGTGCATTTTTTTGTTTGCGGAAATACTCCTTTTTCTTCTGGCATTGTAAATAAATTTGATAAACAGGATTCTTTTGTGTGCTTTCTTACTCCCCGAGAAATGGCTTGGATTTATATTTTTATGACGTTCTGGATTTTATTACTTTTGTCTTACGATTTTTTATGCTAACAGAATGAGATTTATTTAAAATTTTCTGAATACACGTTAGTTTATTTAATGAAATATATATATTTGATTTTCTTAAATATCATAAAATTATTTATTTTTATAATACAAAACATTTTAATTATGGTTTTTAAAATTTTTTGTTTTAAAGGTTGCACTATTACGTCATACTGGTAAGTACAAAAATACTTAATTACGTTGCGTTGGTTTTTTAATTCACTAGTGGATATTTTATTTTATACTTCAAAATATCTTTGTATTTCTTCAAACATTCTCTACATTTAATTATTCTTCTTATTTTTCAAAGTTTTTCAAAGGAAATCTTTCTTTTAGTCGATGTTGCAATCTAGCGTACATCCATGAAAATATTTCTACTTTTGATTAATATTTATTAGTTACATGTTTTCTTTTGAACCCTTAAAAGAAATTTATTGCATTTACATAATTTTGTTTTAAATCAATTTAAAAATCTAATATAAACTGTCGAGATGTAATCTATAAATCATTATTAATAAGATTATTCTAAACGTTTTAATCAATGACCTCACAGTAAACCAAGTCCAGATAAAACTTCTCATACATACAATAAAAGCATACTATTAGCATTGTCATATTTTAATATTAAAATTAAACCATTATTTTCATTCCGTTATCAAACAAAATTCCCAGCCAAAGAATCATTTTACAAGCTCTCTCCATATTCAGCCCCATCTCTTTGACACGCGAGAAGCGGAGATTTGCCTCAATGTCGCTCCAAACACGGCGCGATACTACTGTGAGTAGAAAAGTCTCTCATTGTACATCCAGCGCGGCGCTTTAATGCTGCGAAGCGCGAATTTGATAACGCTTTCAATGCCTTTCACACCGTACAGAATTCAAAATCTAGCTATTCAGGCAAAAATTTATTCAATGTACTTACATTCAAAAAGCGCTGAAATATTTTCCTTAAATAACATCCACCTGTCATTAATCAATCGGCAATCATAACGCCCCGAAAAATCGCGTAAATTACGTAAAAGAATAGAGCAGCCACTTCCGGGGCTGAGGTTATTTCTTTCTCGCTATCGAGCGCCAGGCACACTTAATTAGTTCCGTTACATACACTCCGCCTATTATCGACGCTCATCCTGCCGCGATAAGCCGAAAGCCTACGCGAGCCCGCATTATTGTTTTTTTTTTTATTTTTTTCTCTCTCACCGGGTAAATGTGTACAGTTCGTGCTCGGTGAATGTAGCGGTGTCGGAGTGGTTTTGAAAGTTTTTTTATGGTGAAGAAGTGAGCGGCTGATTTTTCGGCTGGTTTTGAGGGAGATAAGTGAGTGGGTGTTGATGGAAATTTTGTGGTGGAGTTGAGGTGGGTTAGGTGTGGGGAGTGATGTTTTCAAGCGGTGGTTTCGATTAGTTTGGTGTAATTTCCTAAGTTTAGAGGTTTGCTGGATTGTGAGAGTTAAATTGTGCCGTTTAGGTAGAAGCGGTCGGAGTTTTAATCAGTTTCTGTCTTTGCCGAATTGACGTAGTTTTTGGAAATGTATATGTATATAGATATTCGTATCATCCTTTAATTCTAGAATTATTAGATATGAGTAACGTTTTTAATTAATTTTGAAAAAATACTGTCTCGGATGTAACCTTTAGATATCATTTTTTAATTTTATAGCGTCGTTTGATATCAGAAGTATTCTAAATTAATTTTGAAGAAACGTCGTTTTTCAAATGAGTCATTTAATGATTACAAAATTGTAATGCAAATAAAATGAATATTCATTGAAAAATATTTGAAAATCAATAAACATGAAGAAATATAAATAATTGAACCAAATAAATTCTGTAACTCATAATAGACTGCTTTAAAAACAAATTTCTATCCTTTCCATAAGGCATTCTTTTATCCACTTTATAAAAATATTTATAAGAATATTATCACCGAAATCGAATCTTGGATATATGTCAATTCCAGATCCGGCGAAAATGAAATTTCCGAACGGTCAGCTCGATCGCGAAATTTCCGCATGTGTCAGTAATTTCTAAATATGGAAATTCGCACTGCTGTGCCTCGGAAATCTTGATTACGCCGGGATTTGGCTTTGACAAACTTTGGCCCGCTGACGTAAGCGGTAATGAAATTCTAGATTGAAACAGAAAATTATTGCTATTCTATTTCATTGTTCTATTGATAATAATTCAGAGAAAATTCGAAATAGAGTGGAATTTTTAAAGTTTAGTTTAATAAGACGGTTAGTTAGTGGGAGTTTTTAGTAAATAAATTACGAAAAGTACTGCGTATATTCTCAAAGTAATAAAAGAAAATGGACAATGAAAAAATTTTTATAGGTCGTTGCAACTACGGTCTTTCAGAACAATACGAACACGTGATTGCTTTATCTAGTTAAGTTTAATTATTACGTAGAAACTAAATAACAACTGCGTAAAAATTCTTCAGAATATGTTTTCTTTTATTTTTAACATATTGTATTTTATTAAATTAAACAGAATTAAAAAGAATAATATTTAAGAAAATTATAGTCGTGTGCGTAACCCTACAATTATTCGAAACGCGCAATTTACATGCTTATTGTCCAGGAATGTTGAATTAATGCACAGGTCCTTGTATATTTATAGTTACCATTTGAGTTTCATATCATCTTCCAAATGAAAACGCGCGTTGCGATGGCATAATACAGCAAACCTCGAGGGTGGAGAGCTCGATTTTTATTATCGGAAAAGCGAAGAGTTATTCTAATCAAGTGCATTCACGAGAACGACCAAATAAAATATTTTCCTTCCTCTCTCCAATTAAAAATCTTTCAAAATTCATACATTTCCCTCGCCCCCCTCTAAAAATTAATCAACCCCAATAAAAACTTCAACACCCTCTCAACCTCCCTATCAACCCCCCGCTAATAAATTCCCATCAGCCGCCTAAAACAATCCCAAAAAAAGCTCCATCTCAACTTCCGGGTCCGCGTGAGTGACCGATCTCCGGGAGGTCAGCGACAATCGAATCAGCCCTTAAAACCCACCCCAACCTCCCCATAACCGTCAGCCTCCACATTCTTCGCCTCACCTCTCCACACACAGTCGAGTGTCCCCTCGGTATTGATTGCCATATCACCGAGCTTGCGGCAATATCTCAGTGTCCTCCGTGAGAGCGCGTGGCCGTCGCCTCTATCCAGAGCGCAAGCCCAGTGCGCGCTCAATGAATGACTGCTCGCGCAGCTGCCGCCCCCGCGTTTCTCTCCTCGTCTTCGTGCATATGGCAGCCGCCGAGCGCTGACGTTCCTCCAGCTACCGAGAGGGAGAGCTTTCCTGACATTCTGCGCTGTCTCGATTTTTTTTTCGCGACACTCGTGTCTCTCGCGCGTTCGCGCGCGTATGTGTCGTGCGCGGCTGTGATTGTACGGGATTGATATAGGTATAGAGTTGCGGCAGAGAAGTGAGAGTGCGAGGGTGGACAGCCCGAGAGAGGTGGATAAACGTCGAGCGTGGATTTAGAGGAGGGTAGAGCTACATGCGGCCAGGTGAAGATGACGAGGTTCGGCTTTAAGGCCCTGCTGCTGGCGGGCCTGCTGGCCCTCGCCGCCGCCGAGCTTGAGTTCTATCAAGGTGAGTTAATGGCTTCTTGTGTAAGTGCTTGTTTTAATCAGGTGGGTGGGAGAGAGATGGTTTAGACTAGGGGGTTGGCAGCTTGTTGCTCGCTTTGGGAATGATTAATGCCAGTGTGTGTAGATGGGTGGGAGGGTGACTACGGCTGTTTTGCACAGTCTGACGTAGGCGAGCTTGCGCATATAGGTACCATAAGGGCACGGTAATTTTTTTCGCGAGCTTTTCGCACTGATACAACCGCGCAGCTGTATACACGTCGACGTGCGATTTTTCTTAATCCAGCCACACGCCTGACAATAAAGCACGCGCGAAACACCGGACAATACGCTAATCCCAGGCGGGGCTGCCCGTACAAAAGCTGCACGCGCGACAATAGCAGGGGCGGCAGACACAGATTAACTTTGTCCTTCCCTCTCCTATACACATCAACGCGCGCTATCGCACACACCTACACGCCTCGCTTCTCAAGCCGTTACCTCTCCGCATCCTTGAGCCGCGCATATCCCCGGCCGTTTATTCTCCCCCGCGCGGAAATTATTTCGAGCACGTACGGAAGCAAAAGCTCCTGATAAAAGACGAATACGTTTTCGGCCTCGTCGATTATTCGGATAGATATTTTCGCGAGCCGCCGATATATATCTTGCGCGCTCGAGGGGAGAGAGAGAGAGCTTTAAAGCTCTCTCTCTCCGTGTGATGACGTCAAGCGCCAAGTCGTGTTTGTTTACTTGTGATTTATGGGACGTGCCAGCTGCGGCTACCTATATACCTTTTTTTTTTCCTCTAATCGATGGGATACTACTCGGACACCGAAAGTCTGTTTACGCGGTTGGGTTGTTAGATGGCTTTCGGGGGGTGTAGGAAGTGTTTGTTGTTGTGTATGCAGGTTTGGGGTAATTTATAGCAGGTTCGGGGAGAGGAAAGAGTGGAGGTTTTAGTCGATGTGCGAGGAGGCGAGTTTACAGGTGCATCGATATTTTCGAGCTATTTTTAGAAGCGCTTTTGTTATTAATATAAACGTTGGAGATCGATGGAAATAAATGCGGAAATGAATGAGCCATGGAAAGAGGAAGGTTTATGTATGCTTTAGTTATGCGCGCCTGTTTAGCTTTTATTTTTATAAGGAAGTGTAGGGAATGGAAAATTAAATAGGTTTTTGTTATAAGCTCTAATCGGGGTTTCCTTATTAATAATATGATTGTGACAATTAATTAAGTCCATGTTATATCGTAGTTAAAATCGAATTTAAAATTTATTAAATTTCCAATCAAAATGTTCATTAATAAAGAATCCTGTCCCTCCATCAGCTTAGCAACAACACCTCCGCGGCTATCTATCACCAACCTAAAATCCACACGCTCCAAAAACCAACAAACCCACGTCAACGTCCCATTTCGCAAGCTCCCGAAAAATGCCGACACCCACCAAGAAAAAAAAAAAATTGCCCTCTCATCAAGAAAGCTCGCATCGAGGGCAAATAATCGCGAGCCGTAATCGGATATATCCGACGTCAGCGGACAATGAGCGACCTCGCAGGTTTAACGGCCGCCGCGCGACAGCTATATACACGCGCGCCGAGAAATTTTCGCGCTCGCGATGTTCCAGCTTTTTTGCCCGAGCAAACAGACCTTCGCGCTTTTTCTCTCAGCGAGCTTTATTGGAAGCTGTTATTTAAAGCCGGGGGATTTCAGGAGCCGGGGACGAGATATTAAAAATTTTTTGTTTGCGACGGTGATGAGCTTCGCTTTTTGAGGGATTTGGGTTTATGAAGGGATTTTTTGATCGATGGGGTTATTTTTGGTTTCGCGGTGAAGCTTTGGTATGGTGGTTTGGAGGATGGGATATTAATGGGTGGTTTTAGCTGGCAGATTTTGCACGAAGCTGTTTTTTATTAAAAGCTTCTGCGAGCTTTACGAATGGAATTTATGTTTACTTCATAAATATTGTGGCGTTTGAAAATTCGTGTGTAATAAATTAAGCTCTAGTCTCTCTATTTGCTCGGCTGTTGTTTTTTATGATAAAGCGAGCCGGCTGTTTTCATTTATGAAACATAAATTCCTTTTCCTTGAAAGCAACATCGATATGAAACTTCCCATACGTCAGCCTCTCCGCGTGATACGATTTATGAACTTTCCACGACTAGTTAGAAAACTTTCCGAGCTCCGCGGTGAATATGTTAGAAAAATTTTCATTCTAATATTTTCGTAAAAATAATAATTCCGTTTTACATTTGAAAATATTTCTTTTAAATTCGTATTTATTCAGGAATTTTTGAGTAAAGTAAGAAAGTGTTTGGATTTTATTCGTGATTACAAGCTATTATTTTTTATAAAGAAAATAACAAGAAGTTCGATAAAGTACCCTTCAAAACTTCAACTTCAATGTTGCGTGTTTTAACCCGCCCACTTATTAAATATCAATCAATAAGCGTTCAGCTGCTTTACTCCTGGAATTTCAATTTCCCCAAGTTTAGTATTTGTTTTTGCGTCCCCGCTGTATTTCCAACCCGGAATTCCAAGAACATACTAATTATCGGATTAGATTCCATCAGAGCCTAATTTACTTAACTAATGTATATACGTATACGATTCCGGGCTTTTTTGAATAAGCAGACTCTAATGAGAAACATATTAAGATTAAAAAAATATTTCTAATATTTAATTGTTTATTTACGTACATCTTCAAGGTACCTTTAAAAAAAGATAAGAAAGTTTTCGTACATAACAATTTAATCAACACAAAACCAGAATAACTTTTCAAAATTAAATCACTCAGTAATTCCAGTCGCAGAACTTCGTTTCAATTTCTCATTCAAAATTAATGGCGAATCTAGGTTACATAATATTATAACCGAGAAAATGAACTAATCCGCGAATTGGAGTTTCCAAGTAGAAACCGGTTGGAGATGACAGAATTAAGCTGCATTAAACGCGGGAGAAGATAAACTGTTACGTATTTTCATTTGAAAAGCACTTTATTGTCCCGAACGGCACAAATCCGGCTTCAAGGTAGACTCACCGGGCTCGCAATCATGAAACGTTCTAAAATGCATTACTCCCCGTCATTTCATTCTTTTTACAAAGAAAAAATCAATACCAGCTGAACATTACGCTCGCTAAAGAATTTCGCAATCGTCCCACAGAGGATCAAGCATCTCGCTTACACAATCGTCAAGAAAATATTCCTTTATTTGTCTTCCTCTTCTCCCTCCCTGTGGCTCTGATTCCTCAAAGAATTCGTACCGTCGTCAAACGTAAATGGGAATTCACATTTTCTTGATTAAAAAAAAAAGGGCGTTGAGACTTCCAGGCGTTTATGGTTTTTCGACTGCGATAAGAGGAAAAATGACGGGCGAATAAAAAAGTTTTACTGCCTTTCGATTGTGCAGCTTCCTCGCGTTTAAATTGAAAAAGTTGCGTCCTCCGCTCGCTTTTTTTTTTCTAGCCGGCTGTCAACTTTGCGATATAGCCGGGCGAATGAGAACGTAATATGTACGAGATGTAGGAGCGCAAGCGGAGGAAATAAAAACAGTGTTATGAAAGAAGCGATTTGTGCTTCTTTCTGCTATGAATAATTAAAATGGAAAAGCTTTTTTAAAGTTATATTTCGAGGTGAAAATTAAAAATTACGGCTTGCATTTGCTGGATTCCATATCTGGGTGCGTGGCAGTGAAAAACAGCCGAGTACGGTCGGACAATCCGAGAAAAAATAATAAAGTCAAACCTTAATTAGCATACTCCGGGCTTTCTCCATAGAAACATTAAAGCTTGAATTTATCGCTCGTCATTCCTTTTGTCTGAACCTTCCACTTCCCATTATTATACCTTACCTTCAGAAAAACTTTTAAAATCCACAATACAGAAAAGTCTCACGTATATCTTCCATTTCACAATAGTATTAAAAAAGCCATTAATTTTCCAACGCACACAAAAGCTCCCTTAAGGAGCAAATCTTATTAGACGATAACGCGCCACTTCTATTTCTGGGGAAGCTGGAGAAAGCTATTCTCGTTGAAGCTGTTATCTTAACCCGGCATTTGTTTGCCTGTTAAATTAGGATATCCCTTTGGTCTTCGATTGCTTTTCTTCGAGCGGTATAAATTCATCGCGGCTTTTTCATTAAGCTTAAGGGGGGGAGACGTTTAAGCGATGGTAAAGTCCTTAGGTAGAGCTTTGCTTGCGCTCTTCACGGGATTCGCAGGGAATTTATGGTCTACTTTAAGACGTCTTTTGTGCGGTTCTACTGTTATTTTATTGGGGATGGCAGTTTGTCGTGGGATGGTAATAATTTTAGACTTTTTGTTATGAGACGGCTTTGTGAGTTTGGAGTTAGGTGAAAGGTGGAAAATAGTGTGAATAAATGAATTCCCTTACGGAAATTTTAGTATTTTTTTCAATCTTTATTCATACATTTTATATTCCCCATACTCATCTATATAATCGTTCAGACAAACGAAAAAACCACCTAGTTAAAAAAAAACCCCAAAAACCATCATCGCGACTAACCACTTCTAATTCAACCACCAGACGTAGAACCGAAGCTGCGGCCGGAGGTGAGCCTGGAGCGTCTGGTCCGCTTCCTCGAAGCTAAAAACCACCATCCTCCCGTCCAGCACCAAGAACAGCCCCCGGCCAGGTTCGAGCAGCAGCTCCAGCGCAAGCTCCAGCAGCGCAGCCTCAGCCACCAGCAGCACCTGATCGAGCTCGCCAGGCAAAAACAGCGCGGATTGCTAAGAGATGACCTGCCCGAGAGGCCAAATATCATCGACGTGCTGCAGAGGGAGTCGGCTGATCCGCTCGAGTACGTCAGGGAGCTGGAGAGACAGAGGCTACTGCCCTACTTGGAGTACGAGCCGAAGAGCAGGATCAAGCCGTATTCGGTCGAGGATGAGATCAGGGTGAGTTTGGAATTTTTCTGGGGGTGTTGATGCGAGTGAGATGGAGCTGGGGAATGTTTGATTTTTATGTAAAGCAGGTTGCTTTTAAGGTCGGGTTAGATTTCTTTGGGCGCTTCTTTAATTAGTCTGGTGAATTTTTAAACCGCAGATGCCTTTAAAAGTGTCCGCTTAAAGCGAGTTTTACTTAGTATTTCGAATGAAACTTAATTAAGAGGATGCATGCCAACCACTTGTTAAAGTGTATGACATTGCTTATATAAAGTAGAAATTAGTAATTCAAAAATAAGTAATCAAGAAACTGTTTATGAAATTTTTAGTTTAAACTCGTGAACCAAAGCTGATACTTTTTAAAAGTTTATTAAAGTTTAAAATTCTGCTTTTTCTATTCGACTCCTATTTTTATATTTTAACAAAAGCGACCCAGTTTTGCCGAAAAAAATGCTGGAAAAAATACATAAATCTCAAAGGGCTGCAATGTCAATCTTTATCCGCGTATAAAGTGTCGATATTGAGTTGGTGCCGTGCCAACGCTAGAAAAAAAACTGCATATTGATGTTAAATTATTTTGATATCCCCGGGTGACTTTATTATTCGCCTTTTATGAAATTCAAAAATCATTAACGTATGAACATTTAAAATCTTTTGACTATAATTTTTTTTAAACTAAACTGCTTTATACATTTATTAAACATTCGATTCCCAAATAAATTCCATCGTTCCTTAAAACGAAAATTTGTAATACCATACGAAATACCGGCAAAGTCATGAAAAATTCAATAACTAAAGAATACAAAAATCCGACCTAGCCAAAATCCATACAATAAATTCAAGGTCCGCGCAGGCGCATGCAAAAAAGGCCGATAGCTCGTTACGTTATCTGCGCTCTTGTCACTTTGAAAAGTACAAGTGTCTACCTCGTTCGTTAACCGGCGATCGACGCGACTCTAGATACGGCCAATCGATCACCTTTCCCAGCTCTAAACCAGCTCGTTCTTTTCCGCATTCCACCTTCAGCTCCGCTCCTAAACGAACATACCCGTTTATTCTAACGAAATTCTACAAAAAGTGAAATACAAAAGAACCTAATAATAAAAAGCCGCGCCTAATTTTAGGCTCGCCTGTTGCCGTCGGCGCCAATCAGCAAGGATCCGATGCTGGATTACCCGGAGACGCACTACGTGGATCTGGAGCGCGCCAGGGAGCTGGAGAACTCGCGACGCATCGAGGAGGCCTACAGGCACAGGCCCCAGTTTACCTACGCCTTCGACAAACCTGAACCTAGGGCCGAGGGGGCGCCACCGCCGTTCGCAGTCGCGCCTAACGATCCTAGATTCTACGAGGACGAGCCCTTCGATCGAGGTAAGATTGATTACGAGTGGATGATTGGGATCTTTGTTAGGTTTTTGGAGTAAGCGGTAGGTTTTTTAGGCTGAGAATGAGATTAACGGAATAGATGAACATTTTTATCAATTTACTACATTTCTTTAGTGTCAGCTTTTATTCTGGATACATTAAAGAATTTTTATCAAATCCCACTTTAAACATTGAAAATGTGCTATTTAAAATAGTAAATACACATGAAAATAAAGGACTTTGTTTATTAAATTAGCGGGATAACGATGTTATTGAAAGGAATCGGTCACACCGCTTTGTATACGCACGCTTATCGAATTCTCCTATTCTTAGGGCTTTGATACTTTGCCACCCCTCCGCTATATCGCTCGCAATATCATCGGTAATATAGCTCGTAAACCGGGATGTAAAATACCTATATAGTACTTTTTCGTAAGTCAGGGCTAGCTGGCTTAAATGAAGCATTTGCTGAGGGGCGAGTAAATAAAGCCTGGAGGAAAATTGACTTTCTCATTTTTCTTTTATGGTCGATAACCGCTAATGTTGTTTGTTCTACAAACAAATAAGCAAGATATATATACACCTGTGGTTTCCCCAAGATGACTGGTTAGATCTACTTTTCGTGTTTTCGAGAAACTTGTAGGTTTCAATGATGAAAGGTATGTGTGCGAGGTCGGACAAAACAAATTTCAATCTAAAACTTGGCTAATTCGTTTAGGCGCTAGATAGGAATCTAATTATGGCTTTAAAGTTATACTCTATTATTTTGCTGTAAACTGTAGTGAAACGTAAGAGTTTTTTTAAAACGTAAGCAACTGGATAATTATATTTTGATACAACTGGCAAGAAAAATGTGTTTAAGTAACTATTATCAAGAAATATTAGTAATTTGTAAAAGCATACTTTATTTTAATCACTTTGTTGTTCTACGATTCTAGTATATCTGTCATATTAAATTTATGGCTTAATGATGTAACTAAAAAAGCTCAGTTTTCGTCATTTCTTTAAATTAATGGATTTTTATTAAGACATAGAGCCAAAATCGGAGGAAACAAGTAAAATCTAGATAAATAAAAGCAATTAAATCTGTATTTATTTAGATTATAGTGGACTTACCAAAAAAGCTTAGAAAAATAAGTATCCGAAAATGGACTTTATCCCCCATGCGATCTTTATTAAATATCAACCTTCCGGTAACTCTATGAATTTTATTCGAAAGAGGGTTCTTCAAGCCCCCAAAATATTTGTAAATTCGATTTTGATAAAATGAAAATCATTCCTGTACCTTTTTCCATTATTCCGTGTAGACTATAGAAGCTTACATTATTCCATACTAATTAAAAAAACAATTATTTCGCTTATACACGTGATATCGTATACATCAACTAGAAATAATTATCGGCTCCTTGCTAACGTAATATTAAAAGTAAATACAACGCGGCGTCAATGGAGCGTCGAAAATCCTTGAACTACCCCCTATATACGACTCAGCTGACCGTTAGGCGAAAAGTCATTAGTCATCGGCGAAGTATTTAGGGTAAACCGAAAACTTTCACGCGTGTAACTTAATTACCGGTTTGAAATATTCCTTTACAAATCAAGACCGCTGTTTATGTGTGAATAATGAAAGGTTGTATCTTGTCATGTGTTTTTACGTGCTCTGTAGAACTTTGCTTGTTCCAAGATAATTTACAGAAACTATAAATAAGCGAACAAATTTACCGAAAGTTTGTCGTATTAGTTTTCACATCAATTTGAAAGCTGATACCTTGTTTATTTTTTCAGGAGCTTAATTATTTAATTGTTCTATTCCATAAATGTAATATTTTGAATGTAAATTAAGACAATTTAACGTATTACGTAATGTACAATATAAATCTGCACAATTCATAGAAACCTATAACGTGCAGGAAGTTATCCTTTGTAATATTGCGTGCATAATATCTATGAAACAAAGTGATATAATAACGTGGTGAGTCTTACGGAAATTATGCAGTTATAATATGAATGACCGTTATCCAATACAATCAGCGCAATACTCATATGTAACAGTGATAATTATAACCGATACGGTTACCGTAATAATAAATAGTTTAGCTATTAATAAAACCATAAGCTTTTCATATAATCTTCTAGTATACACAAATCACATTTTTAATATATTTTGGATTAAGGTCGAGTTTAATTTAGTATAGTGCAGGGCGCTCTTTTCGACAAGTAAATCCACGTCATAAATAATTGCTTGTTTCCTCGATTAAATTTTCTCAAAATGTTCATTAAACACTTTAATCTCGCCGAAAAGCAACGCAATGTCGTATACATTTCAATTAAAAAAAATTAGCTCTTAATTAAATTGTTTTTGAAATTCTGTCCTCTCGTAAGCTCATACGTTCATATACTTATAAATTTATGAACTACACCTTTTGTAAGAATAATTCCACCTGCCACTTACTCCAAGCGCTTACTCACTTTTTTTCGGGTATTCCAACCCCTCTTGCATACTTTATTACCAGACGTTTCGCGAAACATCGTCTGACCACGCGACAACAACGTTACGTATACATACCCCCTTAAATTATACATAATATTCTACTATCCTCTCTCTCCCTCTTTCTCTCTCTTTTTGTCTCCATCTCTGTCTCATTCATTCTCTCTCTCTCTCTCTCTCTCTCTCTCTCTCCCCCTCAATCATTTAATCTTAATGATGAAATGATTACATAATTTCTTCTCACTTATACAGAACCACCCAGCGACTTCATCCCTCACGGCCACCAGCACCGGCCCAGCAAGCCCCACAGCCAGCAACAGCAACAGCATCCGGTTAGCCGCGAAGAGGAGCACCATCGTCAGGAGGAGATGACCCGGCCGAAGTCAAGACAACAGCAGCAGCTGCATCATCAGCATCACCAGGTGAAGACGCCGGCTACGCCGATTCACGACGAAGGGGACGAGGTCTACGTGGCGAAGACTGGGTTCGCCGAGGTCAGCGTGCTGCCCGAGCCTCAGCGACGGGCCGAGCAGGATCCCCTGGTTGTCTCGCTCGATCACAAGATCAATAATGATATCTACTTTATTGGTGAGTTTTAGATTTTTTTTTTGTTTCTTTCTTGCGGGTTGGGGATGTTTTTATAGGCTGGAAATTGATGTTTTTAAGGGGGCCAGCCTGAGTTAAAATCACTGAAAATAAATAAAATATTTATTACTATATAAAATAGTAGATCATAACTTTTAATAAGATAAATTTTTGTACTTACTATATACATATTAAAGATCATTTTTGCATATTTAAGGGATCAATATTGTCCTCTAAGTCACTTTTAAATAAATTATTACTAAAATCTTTCAGGCTGACCCCTTAAGGTTATGCGCGCGGAGAATGTTCTGGAATTTCAAAAAAAAATTTGGGGAGACTTTATTTTGCTGCGTTGATACATGCGAGTTACAGAAACGGTCTAGAATAAGTAAAAATTTCAAGCAACATTTTATATTCAAATTAACTCTGAAGCGGGAGACACTTATGATGGAACGGTCCTTGGTTGCGTGGTCGATAGACCATTAAAGTTAAACAGCGTTTAGCGCAGTCATGAAAATTGTACAGGATTTTACCGTAGAAGCGATTTTCGACTGTCGAATACAAAGTTATATGTAACATAGTTAGAGCACCGTTCCCACAGAGATGACAGAACTGTCCGCTAATTTTGGCGACAGTAACAAAATTAAAAAAAAAAGAAACTCGGGAGTTAACGCCCACTTCGATTTTTCCGACTGTTATCCAACCTGTTCCACGCACGTTATTTCAAACATATTATAACTCGCGCCAAACTGCCATCGCTACTTCACTTGTAATATACGTCGAAGCAGTACATTACGCCACGAGTATAAAAAGTTTACGATACCCGCACGCGAGCGAAGATTACCGCTCGCCGCGCTCGATGCCACCCGCGCATGCGCGCTCGCTTCCGCTTAGCCGCACGCCCATTACTTTTCCCCACAAGCCACGATAAGCTCGAAACCAGCAGCCCGTAGCAGTCCTTTCTCTACAGCACGAGCGCTGCTATAGTTTACTTCGCGTCCCACGATGATCTCCGACAGTGATTTAAGCGAGGATTCAAGCGTCGAGGTCGACGAGAAAGTGCCGGTCGAGCTTCTGGACGTGGCCAAAGACGTGACTCTGGATCTACTGCCTGACGTATCTAAAAAAAGATATGCACAGGTGTACGCGCAGTTCGCCGAGTGGCGCAAATCGAAAAATACATTCTCATCGACGGAAGAAGTTTTCCTGGCGTACTTCGCCGAGCTGGCCAAGAATCTCGCGCCGTCGTCTTTATGGGTGCGTTATTCGATGTTGAAAGCTACTATGCAAGTTTATAATAATGTCGATATTGGAAGCTACAAGAAGCTGTTGGCTTTTCTGAGGAAGTTTAGTATCGGACACAAGACCAAGAAGGCTAAAGTTTTCACTGCGATGGATATTCGAAGGTTTATTGATGAAGCTCCGGACAGCGAGTATTTAGTGATGAAGGTTAGTTTATTGATACTGTTTTTTTTTTTTGCAAAATATTATAATTCTAGAATATTTTGATACTAAGTAGTACGAGAAAATGATTTTAGTCTCGCGTGGATGTTTACGATCGAGCGGAGCGAGGGTGAGAAGGCCACGCGAGGTTCAAATCACTTTCTCGCTCATGTATCGAGCCGTATTATTCGATACAACGTGTACGAAGCGAGATTTAGCGCAACCTTTTTGTTCATGCGTGCGCGAAATCTAGTTTTGCTCGGTGTATCAAAAACGTTAATATATAACATTATAAATTACAATTTATATTTTTTTATAATAAATAAATAATCAAAATATTTATTTATTAATAGTACATAATTATGTATGTTATTTATATTATTTTATTTTTCATTATCAGTGCACGGAAAATACATGAAAATTGACTTTTTGTAATGAAAACAAAAAGCACGTTATTAGCACGCGAAAAAAATCATACCCTAAGAACATGCGAAATAGTAGATTGCGCAACGAGTGCTGTAAGTTGTCAATTACGCAATCCGACGGGTTGACGTACTAGCGGAGCTATAGTCATGGTTGGCAACTTACCGTACTAGTTTTATACATTATTTTTTATCACGAGAGTGAGAGTACAATAGGTGTCGCTAAAAGTAAAGTTTTGCCTTGAATAAAACGGTCTGTGGAAGATATACAAACTGTGAGAGCGCTGCAAAAACTTTGCATTATTTTTATATAACTCAACGCTTTAGCGGGGCGTAATTTTTCATTACTCATCTAACTTTTGATTGTAATCTAACGCTTTTGCGTGTACTCTAGAGAATGATTCTACATAATGCAGCCCTTTTAAGCGAAATTATCTACTTCCGCACGCAATTGAGACTCAGAATAAAATATTTTCCAAGCACGTATGATGAAAAATAAAAAGTATAATTTTACTTAACTAGTATTGCATGCTACTTTTTGTACTATATCCTACAAAAAAAAAGTATATCAAAACGGATTTTAAAAAATCTTAAAAACAGTAAATTAAACAGAATTTAAAGTGCAAACCGGATTAAAACCACGTAAAAACCCACTTTTAATCAGTTTTAATATACTTTTTTCAGTAGGAATGCGAGAGAAAAAATTACAAAAGAAATCGTCAAAAATGCATATGCGATAAGAATTTAATATTTACAGGTCGTCCTTATTTTCGGCGTCGTAGGAGCCTGCAAACGCGAAGAACTCACTTACTTGACAATAGAAAATGTTAAAGATCACGGATCATTCCTCCTGGTCTCCGTACCGAAAACGAAAACTGGTACTGAACGATCCTTCACTGTAACCGGAGATTTCTATGAACCCTGCAAGAAGTACATCGACATAAGACTGAAAGAGAACATGAGAACGGACAGATTCTTTTTATTATTCAGAAAAGGCGTCTGCATCCAACAGCCAATTGGTATCAATACGATTGGCAGTATGCCTTCGGTAATAGCTCGATTTTTGAATTTACCAGATGTCGAACGATACACTGGCCGTTCGTTACGAAGAACCTCAGCTACTTTGCTTGTCGATTCTGGAGGAGACGTCGCGACGCTCAAAAGGCACGGCGGATGGAAAACTAATTCTTTGGCTATTGAAAATGCGATGATAGAAAGCGTACGAGTTTCAGCGAGACAGATAATAAATGAGATGCAAGGACAGGACGCTTCAAGTTCTACCGCTGCAAGCGAGAAGCCATCTAAACGCCAGAAAGTTGATGATGCTTTTGGTGCATCGAGTTCGTCGAATCAAAATAGATTTTCTGCACCGCCATCGCCGGAGTTATCCGAAAATCATAATGAGCATGATGTTAATATAGACGTTGACGGCAATTTGATGTCGTTCAATTTGGCGGATGTTACTGGAACAGATAAAAATATTTCTTTCAATTTCAAAAATTGTAATGTTACGATTAATATACACAAAAAGTAATGAATTATATATAAAAGAAAAAGTTATAGGAATATAGTTTTTATATTTAAATGAATTGTGATCTCATGCGTTAATTTGTAAGTTATGTTAAGTATTTTTTTGTTTCATAAGAATGTTGCTAAGATTCATTTGCAAATTTAAATGTATATATAGTTAAAATAATAAATATAATTTATTTACACTCCACGAATTTCCTGCCTTTTAAATAAAAAAACCCGCACTTAAAATACACTCGTTAAAAATAACTTTCGCGTGATATTGTAAGGCACTTACCGTACAGTAACGCGTACAAAAAACAAACTTTTTGCACGACGTGAGGAAAATTATAGTATGATTTTAGTTCCCAAACGTGCATTCAGGCTCCATGCTATTCCGCCTGAATGTCTAATTGATAACTTACGGCTCTTATAATATATGATTATGATGTATAATCTATGATTATATTATTCTTTATAATCATTACAAAATACATATTTTTATTATTGTTTAAAAAACGAAAGTTATCATTACTGCATTATTAAATTCGGAAAGAATTTGTTCACTATCATACTAAAATTTAATTAAAAATTAAACTAAATGCCAAAATTAAAACGAGTTCTCCTCAAAATTCTTATCACGTACTATAATTCTAAAATTTTTTTAACTAATTAGTTTTTTAAAAAAAGCTATCGAAACTAGAAAAGCCAGCTCGCTCTCAAATTCCCGAACTAGCTATAAGGCAAAACTTTAAAGCCAAAATAGCTGTCCTTTAGACTTTCCCTTACGTGAATTACGCCTCATGAAACTTGAATAGAAATTATACGACCCGTGGGCCGGGTTATCACAGTAAAGCCGAACATTTTGTGGGCCTCGTCAACTCCCGAGTGATTAAAAGCGCTCCATCATACCGTGCTGTCTTTACGACTAGAGCTTTTGCATGTAATTTCGAGGCGAACTACTGTAACTTGCGTCAAAGAACTATTTGTAAAAATTTCGAATTTCCAGAAGGAAATTGTCTGCTTCGAGCGAAAATCTGTATATTACTTATACTAACTTTACTATATTTTCATTAATCAACGTTGCAATTTCAGCTATCGTCGCCGGATGCAGCGCCGCCGCAATGTTCGCTTTGGTCTTGATAAGCTTGACTTGGTGCAGGTAATTGTTCACGTCAAACACTCGCATTCGCCCAAACCATCAAACACAAATCCGCACTGCTAAACTCGATAAACATCCGAAAACAAAACCCACGCGTCCCATTCGTTAAACTCGACAGCACGCGAATTACGAAAAAAAACTTCAGGAGAAAACGAAGATAGAAAACAGCTCTAAAGCTGATTAAACAACGCGCCTGTATAATCGTCTTAGCATTCCGCCTCGGCCTGAGACACAGAGCAACTTATTCAATTAAGCGCGCAGACGCGGATCAGATCCCGCGAAATCAAAGCCGAGTTAGCTAATCGCTCGCAGCTTTGTAATGGATATACGTCGTTCTGTATTGTTAAGCTTGATCTTGGTAAAGTTTTCAAAGAAGATAATTTTGTGAAAATCGACGAGGTGACTTTTGCAGAAGTTTGTATATACTTTTAAGTAGATGGTAACCGGGTACGGTAGGGCGAAACGGTAAATACGCGTGGGTATTATGTAGAGTCCCTTATTTTATCTCGTCCGGGCGGGCGCGGCGTAACTTTAAAATTTCCCCGGGGAGCCGAAAGTTTCGAGCTGCTTTACATACAATCTGCTCGCGCTAAACAATGTTATACGGGTCACGTACAGCCAGGCTGCTTTTTTCGTGAAAATGGGGCGACTTTGTTGATTACGAAAAAAGTACGCGGATTACTTACATATTATTTTTGCAAAATGTTGAAATGTTTATGCTTATTGTTTATTTTATTTTTGCAGACTTCAGCGGGTGTCGAAAGCAGCGGCGGACGTCGAGTACCCGGCCTACGGGGTGACCGGCCCCAACAAGGACATCTCGCCCTCGGGCGACCAGCGGCTGGCCCAGTCTGCTCAGATGTACCACTTCCAGCACCAGAAGCAGCAGATCATCGCTATGGAGAAGTGAGAACTTGACTTTTTTGTTTCTTAATAAAAATCGAAACAAAGATTAGCATTATGTAAAAAAACATAACATTTTCAAAATTATTTACAGAGCATCTGCCACGCGGGATCCAGGCTCGGTTTCCGAAGCAGAAAGCGACGAGGAGAATGAAGAGGGAGACTACACCGTCTACGAGTGCCCCGGCCTCGCGCCGGTTAGTATTCCCTTCTTTTAATTTTTTTGAAGTTCTTTAAAAATTTCATATAAAAATATCTATTATCAAAATTCTCGATTTTAGACCGGCGAGATGGAGGTGAAGAACCCATTGTTCCACGACGACCCGACACCGGCCACCCCGGCGAAATCCAGCAAGAGGGACGACGACGACGAGGACGACGTCTAGCTCCGAGCAGCGAGCTCCTAAGGAAAACAAAGGAAAAAACAAAGAAAGAGGAAATCGTCCCTCCACGGTGTTTAGCTCACACTTTCAATGTATCATATCGTGAAAGAGAATCAAAGGAAGAGAGAAGGACAGAGAGAGAGGTTTTAATATTTATATGAAGATAACAAAGCAGAGAATTATTGTATTGGAGATAGAGTCGCGTCTGAGCGACTGTCTATACACACACTGTACACACGCAGAGTACACACGTACACACAACACACGGGATATGTGCGCGCATTTTCAGCTTTTTCATTCCTGTGGTCCGAGGGTGGCAGCGTTGTCAAGTGGGTCTGAGCGTTGAAAGCTGGCTTGATTTTTGTACATCGGATATAACTAATGCATTGTCGCACCTCTTGTATATCGATATGTGCATGCTATGGCTATTACACACATCACTCGCAGGTGCTTTGGCGCTTATAGTCGGTAGCTTTTCGTTACGTAGGTATATAACTGACCTGGTGCGGCGTATTTCTGGGGTGGATTGGCAAAGTTTGGAAAGCTTTATTTCGTCCTTTTTTTAATGAATGAAATTAGAGATTTGCATTGTGAGGTTTTGTTAGCATTGTGTTATTTTAAAAACGTGAATATTGTGAGACTTGATTATTTTATATAGATTCGTAATAAAAACTATGAAAATTCGAATTTCGATAAAACAGATTACTTGAATAGCATCATCAGCACGAGATGTAAAAGTAAAAATAATTGTAAGATTTTGAAGGATGTTTTGTAAAAAAAAACCATCGCCCCTCGAAATCTCAATCAAACTACTGCACTGAAGAAGCAAAAATAACCCAGAACTGATTTAGCATTACCGCGAAAATACGTCCACCAGGGATAGCGCAGTCAATAACTAAATAAATAAACAGCTAAGCAAACAAATAAAACGAAAAGCGCTATATGGGTATAAATTTAGCTGTTGCATCGCATACACTCACACGCATGAAAGTACACACGTAAAAAAGACATGTCAAATTTGACGTAATAGTAACTTTGATTTTCGGATATAAATAATCACCGACCTATTGTGCAAAATTCTCTATACATGTCTGGTTAGGTAAATATTCAGTCTAGAAAGTCGCCGGTTCGGACGACGTTTCGTAGTGACGACGATGAATATGCGATGCGAAACGAACATTTGGAAAGAGTCAAGGAAATATATACAATTACAGAGATAAGCTTATTATGTCGTCGTAGGCAAATGTAGGTATATATTGGTATTTCTGTACGAGCGCGCGAGAATACGTGCATAACGTATGTGTATACCTGTAAGTTAATTTTTTCGATTCAGCTTTCAGAATGATTTTTAATTCTTTGCTTCTGGGCGGTAAACAGTTAGCGTTTGTGAAAATGCACGAGTTTTACTTTAGTTAAGCTCCGTATCTTTCTGAGTTGTATTCTTCTTTTTTATACGTGCGCAACTATAGATTGACAGTCCATAAAAGTGCCAAAGAACACGATCAGAGAGTCCTAAAATGATTTCCTTAAGAATAAATAGTTTCGTCCATCGCCTTTACTTTATACTTTACGCTAAGAAAAAACCTTTATTTTCACCGCGCGAATCAAAGCCCGATCGCGGCTAGCCAAAACGAGCGCAGCCACACAATCAAAAGCACCTGTTCCTGAAAAATAAATTTACATGTCCTAAGAAGCGCGCAGTTTTGGCCAGCTTATCCAGCGATCGAGATTGCAAGATTCGCGATTGAAAAGAAAACGTCCGTTGCTCGCAGAAACGTTCCTCTCGTGTGCGTCGCGGCTCTTAATTATCAAATTAGCGCACGGCACTTTAAAAAAAAAAAAACGTCAATTTCAAACACGCAGCGATTCTTTGGCATTAGAAGTATGCTTTGCGCGTTTTATGGTTTGTTAGCGAGAAAGTGACTAGGACAAAAGTGTTACATATGTCTATATATTATATGCGACAGAGGACGAGTCGAGAAGCTTTATTGACCATATATATATTTACGCAAGGCTATATATATTCGCATGTTACGTTCGCGTTTTCTTTGGTTTTAAAGGGCGGATATAGTTGCGGGAGCGGATCGGAGTTGCCTATGATGAACGCAGAGAATCAAAGAGAGGAATAGGGCGCTGGTCGCTCTTTCGGTTTTAAGGGGGAGAAAATGCAGAGGGAGGCTCGGAGGACCGGAAGGATAGAGATAAATATATAAATATATTTCTTTTAAAGCCATGCCTAAAAAAAAAAGTTGAGCGAGGGGATTGGAGATCGAAATTTCGAAGGTCGAATTGGAATTTCAAATTTCGTGAGTTGAATTGTAAAGAGGAGCTTATTATTGAATAACGAATTGGCGGAAATGTTTATTTAAGCTAAATTTTTTAACTGGTGGGATTTGCATTTATTTTTTTAAGCGGAGCGCTTAATTGTAGGGAAGATATTGCGTGCAGATAGTTACTATATTTTTTACTTTGGGTAATACTGATTTTACTTTTATTGATTATATTTCGTTTTATAAAAAAGAAAAAAGAAAATATAATAATTTTTTAGTGATTAGAAGTAATTTTATTGTAAGTATAAATTAGATGAAATATTTTTATAAATAATCTAAACTGTATAGAAATATTCTTTGATTTTAATTGTTTTATAATTTTACTTTTTCAAAGATTTCTGGATTCAAAAATCATATCGATTATGTGCCATTTGGAATTCCAAATTTTGGAATGTCATTGTATTACAAAGACGTTCGAAATTTCGAACGTACCGCTCGATGAAAGAAAAGTATCTAATTGACGTATGAATGAAAATACAAAGTCTCCTATATCTTTAGAGTAAGTTTAAAAAAAAAAGAAAAGATTAACATCAAACTTGTAAAGCGTAGGTAAGCAGAAAAATTATGGTAGGCAGTACACATGACGCATGAAATCATGAAAATTTCCTTCATTGAAGCATCTGTATCGCACTGTTAGACGATTAAACAAAAAAAAATGATGTTCAAAATCCAATCAAGAGAAGAAAAAAAAAGAAAAATGATAAAAAAAAAGGAGAAGAAGATACTTAAATATATATGTAAATTTAAGAGAGAAACTTACGAAAATTTTTGGTTTCATATAACGCATTGACTGAACAATTAACTGCAGAGATTTTCAATTTTTCAACACAGAGAGAAGCGAAACGTATTTAAATGAACTATCACGATATAAATTTTACAGTGTAATTTGCGGACCATGTTTTTTACACAACTTATATTGTATACACGCACTATTGATTTAGGTGATTGAAAAAAAAACTTTGGTCAAACAAACTGATTTTAAGAGCATGGTAGTGATATTGATAATCGAATAATGTCAACAAAAAGTAAGAGATAAATTATTGTAAACTTCAATCTTCCAGGTGAGGCCGTTGGCTAAATAGATAAATTTTTAACCAACAACACTCTGTATATCTTTACACATCGCAATGATAGAGAATATTTTACGAATGAGAAAGAAACCTATATATAAATATATAAATAAATATATATATGTATATGTAATGTCCTAAAAAAAAATAAAAAAGGTAAATGAGTTATTGCTGGTGAAATAGAAAATAAAAATTTTCATCCTGTTGGGAAAAAAAGTCTCCATTATTTTCATCTCAAAATAAAATTCAACTTCTGTAATTTATTACTATTTTCTTTCAGTTAAACACATGCAACCATAAACTGTAAAATATTTTGAGTTTTGTACAGTGTCTTTTAACACAGGGTGCGTCTTATAATTTAAAAATTAAAAACAATGTAAAACAACGTACAAATGCTTAATAGGCAAATACATAATTTAAAACAAGGAAACGATGCTTAATAAAAACAATTACCATATTATTTATAATGATCAATGTTTTGTTTTTCTTTTTTATGTTTACACATGTCACCACAGAAAAAATGTACCCGCGATCATGCGCCAATATAACCATGACACAATTCTTGTTTTCGGGTAACTCACTGTAGAATTCTCTAAAAATATAAAAACAAAAATTTTACTTCTACCTTTTATCCACGAAGAAAATATAAGAACTCAAAGTGCATCATAAGCATAAAATATCTAATATTCAGCATAATTTTTTTTTTCTTTTTTACTCATCATTAAACACGGAGAAAATTGAAATTTTCTGCTATCGAATCTTTCTTCTCGAAAGGATTTCGAATACACAGTATTTACATGAACAACCGACGCGATTAACAACATCCATAATTCATTGAAACAAGTGTGCAATGCATCGTCGCCACAAGTTCTTTCTTTACTTTTTTCTTTTTTGATTAGTAACGCACATCTGGATTTTCTAATGCGGTTAAATGCACTGGTCTAAAGAGTTGGCGGCTATAAATTAATTATTTATATACTTCAACTCGAAAAAACACACACCGGCAGTGATTACAGCGTTTCCGCCTTTCTTAATCGATTTTTTTGAGGTAGAGACTAGTCTTGTCGATGAACGGTCGACCGTTGATCAAAATCTGCGGACCAGTGTAATATCTCCATAGCAGGCTACTGCCGCGCTTCAATTGATTAGTCCTAGACAGATGCCTCCAACAGTCTACCCAGTCTACGTAAATTGGCATTAACGGCGGTTCACCCGCAGCCAAACTGAAAATAACAAAAATATATGAGTCACTCATTTTAAATTATGAAAAAATTTTTTAATTAATAAAAAAAATTTATTGATACTCACCCACAGTGATTGACTGCCATACATTGTGAAACAACCAAGAAAGGATATGTTATTGTAGATGCAAGGAACTGTAACATTAAATTCATCATTTAAATTTTATCTTAAATTCATATATAGTTGCTGTTAAAAGTTTTACTTACTGTCATAGTAGCTGAAGTGAAAGTTCTCATATCTCTTTCTTTAATGAAATATTTATTTAAAACATAAGTCGAAGTGCTAACTATTGCTAAAGTTGTCGCATTAGCTATAAGTCTAGGGACAATTCCAGCAAAGAAACCAGAAATACCATTTTCTCTGTATACTTCTGCAACTGATCCCACAAGTGTACTGAAAATAGAAGTAAATTTAGAGTTTTAATTAAATAAAGTAGTCTTTTTATAACAAATATTTCACAAATAGTTAATAAAAATATTTTTAATCATAGTACATTTCTAATTTAAAATACTTACACATATTTAGTTTCTCCTCCAACAAATTGAGCCATCATTCTTACAGATATTACATCAAAAGGGTGACATAGAATTATTGCTACAGTTCTTCCAATTAAATTCTTAAAGAAATCTTGAACATACTTCTTATCTCTGCAGAAATTTTTTAAATTATAATAAAATATCAAGTTGATATTGATCTACAATTCTTAAGATGAAATAGTTAGTACCTTTCACTATCTTCTAATTCATCAATTGGTACACTGCTGTCCGGTTCATCCTCAAATTCTACTGATTTGACAGCTTTATCAAATGCAACAGCGCATATAGTGTGTGCACAAATTTTTGGCACTAGGCCTCGATAACATCCAGCGAGGCCATCTACATTCTTTATATACTTAACTGGAAAAAGATTAACATATATGTAATAGTGACTAAGTATATTAAGCAATCATTATCCATAGTAATCAAAGTCCACAAATCTTGAATAGAGAATTATAAACCCACCAACTCTCCACTATATAGATTACTTTTATCATTTATGTAATATACTTGAATTTCAAATCTCTTTAATACAGTCTAACTTAAGAAATCATTTAATTTTCAAGCCAAAGCAGAAGTAAATATTCATCACTCGATCACAGCAACAGCTGCTCTTAATCAAAGTAGTAAACAATTCAATCTATTGCAGACTCGAACCCAAAAATTCCCAACAATTTCCCAAACCCCCTTAAAAACAGCACCAATAACTAAACATCATCCACAACCCATCATCAGCAGCGAGCCACCCAACTCCACCAAAAAGAAAAAAGTCAACTCCACCAAAAAACTCACCGTACTGGAAGATGTTGGGCAAACCAAGGGCTGGCTTGCGCATAAACAGGGTAGTCGTCGGCGTGGGCTCAACGGGCTCGTACCCAATCTAAAAATCAACATCATCAACATAACCTCGCCACACTTTTTCCTCTATTTTCCAAATCACACAAGAGACAAAAAAGCAAGAGTACAAAAGTCGTGTTTTTCTAACCTGAATCAAGACCTTGGCATAGTCGAACGGATGAGTGACGACGTTCATAAGCATCCGCCCGGCGAGCTTGGACCACAGGGGCTCGTCCTTCTCCTCCATTATCCTTCTGAACCTCCTCGCGTAGCTCGGGTCTAAGATCAACTCGTCTCTGTAGCGCCGCATATACGACGAGCCAGCCAGCGATCTGCGAGCCGAGCCGCCGACGGAGCCGCAGCTAGCTTATAAGTAGTGCATTATGTATATACCTATATATACATATATAGGTATATGTGTAGTGTCACGCAAGCTATGCGAGCTCACGGGCTTAATGGTAATTGGCTGAGCAACGAGCGGGTATATAAGATGTAGGGCAAAAGAATGGTTTGGCGGGGAGGGTGGCTTTCTTGACGGA
This sequence comes from Eupelmus urozonus, assembly GCA_900480035.1. Taxonomy (NCBI): domain Eukaryota; kingdom Metazoa; phylum Arthropoda; class Insecta; order Hymenoptera; family Eupelmidae; genus Eupelmus; species Eupelmus urozonus. The sequence goes on along the minus strand of UELX01000186.1, from coordinate 60 downwards.
CACGACGAAATTAATTTTCTTGAAATGTGCGTGGGGCTGTTTTTAGGGAGGGGGGGGGGG